>JBBMOC010000439.1:0-45000 GCA_037975185.1 Centropyge bicolor
AGTTGACCTTTAACCTTAGCTGCCCCCTCATATAATCTCCTCTCACCCTCCCCCCCCCCACACACACACACACAATTTTGCTATTATACAAATAGCTATAATCAATATTTTTCATTTACAATGGGTCACATGACCACGACTGCATTTTTGCATCTTTCAGCTCATTGTTTTGGTTTCCCTACTGCTCCCAAAGAACATACGCTACCTGCAGCAGATTAGCGATTAGCTGAGTGAACATCGTCAAACATTTAACAGCTAAAAACACAGTGAAAGGAAAAAGATTGGACTGTTAGTAGCCACAGTTTGTTTTCGCTGCCCTCAAGTGGCCACAAAAATCTGTTATTGCAGATTTTAAAACACATGTGCAACATTATATTATCGACTCAGTTAAGTTATTTATGTTTATGGGATTGATGATATAATTACATTTGACCAAATTGTCGCGAACATGAGACGACATTACAGTGAGTGTACAAAAACCTCTCCTGACCTGCTTTGGGTTCTTTAAACACTCGGTGGCGTGTGATTGGCCGACGTCCCACCTGTCTGTCATTACAAGTATTTTAAGAGCGTGACTTCATCCCTGCGAGCTGTGTCACCCCTCCGTCTTCTGCACCGTCCCATCCATCTTCCTTACACTCTATTTAACTCTAGTTTATTGAACTTAATTGAAGCAGCCAGTTCAGAACAAACCCATCTGACTTTAATGGCCTTGAGAGAAGCAAATGGGCCTTAGCAGTGATTTTACTTTTAATTTTATTGTAATCAGGAATGAGGAGCAGGGGTGGGAGGGAGGGGGGAGTTACCACCTCTCCTCTCCCTGGATACTTCATTTTCTGTCTTTCTTTCACGTCTCGTCCTCCACGAGCTCCTCTCCTCTTTTATATCTTGGCCTTTTCCTCCTCTTTCCTCTTCCTCTCTTGTGTCCTCTCTCACCTACTTCCCACCTTTCCTCCCTCCTCTCCTAGTGTCCTCAACTGCTTTAACTGCTTGTGCTCCCTCCCTCCTTCCCCTCCTCCCTCTCTTCTTATCCATTTTACCATCAGTCCTGTCTCCCCCCCCCCCCCCCCCTCTCCCCCCCCCTCCCCCTCCTCCTCCTCCTCCTCCTCCTCCTCCTCTGCCCGGCATGACGTGGGACCAGATCAAGGAACTGTGTTGCCGGGAGTAACGGGGATTGAGAGCGACGCGTTGGAATGCAACTCCAGCCGAGCCCCTGAGAACAGGAGGAGGAGGAGGAGGAGGAAGGGGAGAGCGAGAGCAAGTATTTCCACTTCATCCCTGTGAAGTGTTTCTACCCAAATCTCTCTCTCTCTCTCTCTTATTGTCTCTTCATCTCTTGTGTGTCTTCATGTTTTATCTGTACACTGCTCTTGTTTCCCCATCTTTACCCCCCCCCCCCTCCTTCCTCTCCCGTCTGACTTCATCCACCTGTCTCTCACCTCCTCGTTCACCTTGTGTCACATGCTCATAACTTGATTCGCTCTCCCCTCGTCTCTCTCTCCCCTGCCTCCTGGTGTCTGGCTCGGGGCCTGGTGGCTGGTGTTTGTGGGCCGGCGGTCAGGCTGTGCACCAGGCCGTCTGTTTGTCTGCCTGCTCCATGTGTAAATGCCATTGAAAGCGACAGGGGGGGAGAGATGGGGGAGAGAGAGAGGGAGAGGGCAAACACAGGGAGATGCAGATGGACACACACACACACACACACACTCTCTCTCTCTCTCTACTTTATCAGCAGAATGAAAGTGCTTTCTGGCGGTATTTGAATGAGACAGAAAAGAGCCCTATTCAGCCCCTCTGCCCGGCTTTTATTAACACTGCGCGTCACTGAGGCGACATAAGCCTCCCCTCCCTCACACCCTCTGTCTGCCTGCACACACACACACACACACACAGGCAGAGGGAGGTCTCCTGTTCAGGTATGATGATGCCCCCTCCTTGCTTTTTTTTTTTTCCTGTTTTCTCTCATCCCTCTTTTTGGTTGGCTCCTCCTCACTCAGGGGCTTTTGTTACCTCACCCTCCTCCTCCTCCTCCTCCTCCTCCTCCTCTCTCTCTCCCTCTCTCTCTCTCTCTCTGCCTGTTTGCAGCTGAATGGAAATACACAGATGCGTAAAGGGGGCGATCAAACTCCACACATCCACCGGCGGCGGCGGCGGCAGCACCGGCCCGTCCTCTCTCTCTCTCCCTCTCTCTCTCTCCCTCTCTCTTCAGGGACCAGAGGACCGAGCAGGGGGACAAACTACTATGTTGGACACTGGTTCGGAGCGGCTCGGTTGGAGCCCACCTGTGTGCTCGGATCGGGTCTCGATCCCGCGGCTGCGGCGGCTGCGGCGGCCCGGGCGGAGGACGCGGGGAGGCGGCGGAGGGAGCAGCGGTGTCCCGGCTCGGATGCTCCATAAACAGCAGCCCGTCTGATGAGGTTTATTTCTGGTGGCTGTTACAGAATTTGTGATTTTTTTCTCTTTTTTTCTTTTTGCCTCTATTTTGAGTTTCCAGCTTTGATGCCGGAGTCGCACTAATTAGCGGCTTGATTGACAGCTCGGTAATTGGATTTATTTCATATCCGCTCCTTGAAGTTGTGAAGCCTCTTAAGGCTCGACAGAGATGGTTTTCTCAGGCTTTATTCCTCTAGAAAACAATAATAACATACCTGCTGTAGACCTGCAGGGATTTGGAGGCTTATTCTAATTTTAATGCCAAATGTCTCCTTGCTTTTCTTCCTGGAGCTCATTGGGCCCAGTAATGCAGCACAGAGCAGGACTGATGTGGCTCAGGATCAGGAGAGGGATCAGTTTATATTTCACAAATATATTACATGAAACATAATGAATGTCTCTGTTACTGAGCCTCTCATTAATCTGAGAATGGGCTTATTTTAGAGACCAGTGCCCATGTGTGGCAGAAGCAGGAGGCGACTCTTGATTAAAGGAGAACAGTTTGTGTGAGATGTGAAATCGACTCTATCATTGGCTTCTTGAAAATGTAGTCTGATAAAAACATGGTTGAGTTTGCAGCATGTGGTTCAAGAGGACAACAGGTGCCACAGAGCTCATTGGTGGAAGAGTTGACCCCTCCTCTCCTGAACAGATTATTTACACAGAGTTTTTCAAATGTTTCCTCAGTCAAACAGTTGGATTTAGGCCTGATCAGATTTTCAATCTTTACAGCACAGGCGGGAAGATAAAAGTTATACTTGTCTTTAGGCATTCAAACACTTTCATTTTAAAACATAAGAAGAAAGTGGATCCAATATGTTAAAAAATACTCTGAGGCTGTGGAGTTCAGAATACGAGCAGAGGCGTTGAGAGAATGTTTGAAAATAAACTGGGCCAAAATTAAATTTGTAGATGATTTTAGATTTGAACTTTTTTCCATTTTTTTGTATTTTTGAATGATTCTTTTTTCTTGCTTTCAATCTTTCTGTCTTGTTTCAGGAGCAGGTATGTGGACTGCAGATGACAACACTCGTTCTCCTGTGCCTGAGTATAATGTGTTTTATGTATCTGTCGGGACCAGGAGGACGAACCTGAGCTGACTTTCTGTGACTGCACTGTCTGTGATGGTTAATAAGTCAAGATTCTTCAAATTCTTAGGAGCAAGCCTTGTTCCTCATATACCAGCGTTGTCTGATTGTCAGGAAGCCAAGTGCTGCACAGTTGGAGATCCAGCTGCCTTGGAGACAACGCTGTGGGAGAAAAAGCCCATATCTGTGCTTGCTGGGTGGAAGTCACACCTGTTGCCACACCTCAACACCGGGTGGCTTCACCCATCGTTGATGAGGCTTCTCGCGCTCTCTCACGCGCTGTGTGTTCTCTGGTCAGTTGACCAGTCCTTGGTCCAGTATGATGCTGTACTCCCAGTTCACCCAGTAAACAGGCAGCAGTGCCTGTCAGCCTCCTCTCTGGGCGCCAGGTCCTTCCACTACTGTTGTCCTGTTTTCCAGTTTTGCAGGCCCCAGGGGGGGTTATTTTAATGTCTTTCCATCTTTCATCTGACTCTGCCTCTGTGTGTGTGTAAGTGTGTGTGTGTGTGTGTGTGTGTGTGTGTGTGTGTGTGTGTGTGTGTGTTGCTCTTTAAATCCAGTCTTCCCAATGCCCAGTGCGCTGTATGGCTTTTTATTCCTATCTGACTGTACTGATGGTTCATATAGGGATGGAAGCCATGCACCGCGCTGGGAGCACAGCGCACTGGACCATGGACTCAAGCCTTGTCACATCACACACACACACACACACACACACACACACACACACACACTATATGTATAGGCACACTCTCAGGAGCTTACATGCTCACAGAAGGCAATAAATGCATGCACACATCCAGGAGAGCGTGAAGCGAAAACCTGTCACACAGAAATATGGAGGCACATGCACTGCACACAGAAACATGCATTCATTTGTGCCTATGCATGCAGGAGGTTTGCATATGTGCAGTGCATGTTTAACACACACACACACACACACACACAGAGTCAGGACAGAAGTGGTCCCCTGCTCCCATCAGGCCCAAACTGCAGCCAGTCAGTCTGAAGCTGTCTGACTGCACCAGCTGACAGACGGCTCTCTGAAGTGAAACACACACATCTGCCACAGAATCGCAGCGTGATCGATACGGATCACAACAGAGCAGAGTGAAAATTAAATTGAAGTGAAATAAAACGAATTGATTCAGACTGAAGAGGCAGGACTCGGCGCAGAGGAATCGCGTGGAGCCGTCGTGAAATGACAAGATGAAGAATTCAGTCAGTCACGCTCTTTTACCTCCTTAATTCTTATTCAGGGTCCCAGTGGGACGAAGAGCGTATCCCAGCATGCACTGGGTGGTAGGCAGAGAAACCCCCAGGAAATGGCTGACACTCAGAGAGACGACCACAGCCGCGTACTGAGGAAACCCACACAGATGGAAGATGAATCAAACTGAGGATCTTTTTCTGTGTGAGGTGAGAGGAGACGCTGTGATGCTCCAGTGAAAAAAACGAAACCAAAACAATATATTTTAGAATGCCTTCATAACAGTGAACAGGCCTGCTACAGTATTAGACACATTTTCACTGAAAACTGGAAAAAGATTTGAACAAAACAGATTTTTTAAAAACCATAAAAAGTGAAACATTGCATTTCTTTCATAGTGTGAAATGACCCACTGCACATTTATGACTTGTGAATAAATAGAACAGAAATAGAGACTTAAATCTGTCACATATGCTCCAGATTATCTGAAATTATGGGATGGAAATTTAAAGCAACTCATCTGCTTGTGACTTATTTTCAGTCCTGACTACTGAGCCAGGAGGTTTGACCAGAGTTGGCTAATAGTTTAATAGTTGCTGTGGTCCACTTGTCTGGATCCAGTCCCCATCATACTCAAATAACACAGGAATCCATAAATCATATTCTGCTCTTATTAGGCTGAGTTTGATTTCAGCATTTTCTTCAAGGCACACTGGCTCTGAGATTTAAAAACAAACGTTCATATTACAAGAGAAAGTGACAGGAATGACAGATAAATAAGAAATTACTCGAGTACGTCGGTATTTAAATCCTCATAAATGATATTCTGTCACTTTTGTCAGAGTAAAGTTGCACTGTTTTAGGTACAATTTACATTGAACCATGTTGTATATTTTGAACGTTCTTCAGGACTTTCAGTCAAGACAATATGATGTGAATATTTACCTGAAGTTTGCCTGAGGTGATCCATCACACTGAACCTCAGGTCGTATTTTATTTATGTCAAAATCACATGATCATAAAGGGGTAATGCAAAGTGGTGAGAGTGGCCTGTTCAGGTGCTGCATGAAAACTGCCTGAGTTTCCTGCTCTTGAACATATATGATTAGCAGTAAATCAGATGAAAGTCTGGCCCCTTTGTGCCAGCTGTCTTTAATATTGAGGCTCTAGAGACTGGAGTTTTTCTCCTGTTGAACTCATTATGAACGCCTCTGGCTAAACGCTTCAAATATAAGAATAAACAGAGCCGGTTGGTGCCAGACGTTTGTGTCGCAGCACGAGTGGCTCTTTTATGAAACGCCACGAATGTAGTTATTAATGTGTCACTGCGAAATCCTTCAAAGTTCAAGATGACATTTTTTAATATCAGGAGTATGAGGAGCTGGATCAGAGACAATGGCCTCCTCAGCGCCTCACATGTGCCATTATCTAGCACAACACCGCCCCTCAGTGTCCAAAATGTGGTACTACAGTTCTGGAATAACGCGCCACACTTTACATACAAAGCTGCTTTTAAGTTAATATAGCAACGGAAATACGAATGAAAGTTCATATCAGCTTAAAAATGTTATTAAATATTTTTAAGAAGGTAAATTCCGCCGCTATTTTATTATTAGGGGCGCAGAAGAAGAAAAGAAGACGAAGAAGAAGGAGCGGACGTGACGTCAGAGACCAGCCCACCAAAACAACCGGGTTACGAAAGCTACTGAGTGAAATGTTAAATAACTCCTGTCTGCTGCCTTTACACAAGACTGAACGGGACTTCTGACGGTTTGAGTCAAAGAAAGTCATTTTAGTTTGCAAAAGTTTTGAGAGACGATAGAAAAAAAACACAACAACATGGCAAAGAAGAGAGAGAGTAAAGCGACCGTTAGTCCCTCAAAGAAACTGAAGCAGGTGCTGAAGCCGAAGAGCAGAGGAGGCAAAGACAGAGGGAAGAAGAAAGATGCAGGTAGGAGAAGTCCTGCTCTTCATTCATTCACTGTGTATGAACTCTCATCCTCCCGCCACGGTTTGCATCAACTCACGAGTCCGTTCGTTTGATCCAACAGCAGAAATCTGTGCGGATGAAATAATAAAGTTGGTGAATTATTAACATGGATCATGATGAGTTACAGAGCAGAGTTATCAATGAATGAAAGTTTGAAACATCACCAGTATTGTTGATGGAGGTTCAATGATCAGAAACTGCAACAGCAGCTATAAGAAACTTAGATTCTTTACCAATATTAGTATTAATTTGATATGGCGAATAGAGCTGAAAATAAAAAAAATCAATATTCATCCTTTAGTCTAAAAAATGTTGTGAAAAATGCTCCAAAGTCTAAAGTGACATCTTCAAATAGCTTCTTGTGTCTGATCATCAGTCACATTGTATCATAAATGGTAACGATGAGAAAGCAACAAATCCTCACATTTAAGCAGCAGGTGTTTGACTTTTATGCTTAAAAAAAGACTAAAATTGGTTATTGATTAATTTTCTAACTGATAACTAGTTAATTAATTGACTAATCGTTGCATCTCTGATGGCAAAGTTAAATATAAAAATGATAAAATAACTGTAATCAACCCTGATGTGACATAAATAAACTGGTATCTGAGAGAATGTGTTGAATCACTGTCCAGACCTGAAGAGCCATGATTCACCTGTCTGATTCTGACCTCAACATGTGCAGTTCATCTTTGGAAATGAGTCTTCAACAGTGAGAAACACAGACATTTCCAGTGTTGATTGAATTGTGTTCCTACATGTGTCTGTTTTATTGTTGGTGCTGCAGAACAGACACTGGTTCAGCAGCAGAGAGCAGGTGCATGTACGGATGATGGGGCTGGTTACTGGAGTGGATCTGCTGGCCCACATTCACATCTGTGCTCCACTTCATCCAAACATGTGTTTGTGACACACAAACGTGGGACCAGGGGACCATTTCTGTCCTCAGTGTGTGTGTGTGTGTGTGTGTGTGTGTGTAAAGCATGTGCTATAAACATACAAGCCTACTGCATGTATACTCCTCGATTTCCTGGTTGTGGGACTAATGAAGCAATATCTTATCTTATCTTATCTTATCTTATCTTATGTGCATCAGAGCTGGTGTGTTTGCCTCTCTCACGTTGCTGTGTTGTCTTAATTTGAGTGTTTCTGTCTCTCTGCTGTTGTCACAGTTTGAAATGCACAGTTAGTCGCTGCTGTACTTTAGTCAGAAAACACACAGTAAGTGCAGCAGCAGCATTATGCAAATGTGCTCTTTGTAGTGTGTTTGAACAGCAGCAGTAATGATTCCAGGCTGCATTGTCTATAAACAGAACTACGGTCCAGATGATTGGTCGCCTGTGTTTCTTGCCTTTTTATGCCTTTCATGTCTCATGACAAGTGATGCGTGAACCTCTCTGCTTCCTGTTGTTCGGAGGAAGCCACCACCACCGCCACCATTGTTCTGTTTGATTTCTTTTGATTAGTGTTTGCTCGTGTTTGGCTTTAAGCTTGTAGAAAATCATCTTCTCCTGTGGCCTCTCACCAGAAACTTTAGACAACTAAAGCTCTGTTTTCTGTGGACAACAAACACCACTTTACTTTTTTAAACTGATGTACTTTTAAATGTTACCCCATGGTTCACAATCTAAAATTCAGTGCAGAGGTCGATAGCAGATACTTCTGTTTTGCATTAATGTGCTTTGGATTCACTGATGTCAAATACAGCAGCATTAAATTACAACTATTTTAACCATATGGGGCAAGAAAAAGTGAGAAGTAGAGGATTGAAAAAATGACTGAAAATGACCAAATATCTTAGTCTTAATTCCTCAAAACCGTTTCCTTCTGTCCTGCCAGATAATGGCACCGCAGAAGAAGAGGAGAAGCTGGAGAGGAAGGTCAAACCCAAACCTCGTCCCTCCTCGAAACGAGCAGCAGCGAACACCACATCCACGACCAGCACCGCTGCCAAAACCAGTAAATACTTCCAGTCCCCGGTGAAGGAGGAGGAGGACAGTGAAGAAGATTTTGACATGGTGACCTCACCTAAACCAAAACATGCAGGTATGATGAAGGTGAAGAAGAAAGAGAAAGAAGAGGAGGAGGAGGAAGAGGAGGAGGAGGACAGTGAGGAAGATGAGGATGACTGGGAGGAGGTGGAAGGTGAGTGAGGGATCAGCAGAAGACAACATTCTCTTGTTCAAGCTTCAGCATGTTGGGAGGACAGCAGGAATCTTAAGTGATGAATTCGCTGAGTGTGTCTGTGTTGATCAGAGCTGACGGAGCCGCTGGGTCCAGGTGAACCACCAGAGCCCGTCCTGCCCGCTCAGCCTGTGGAGATAGAGATCGAGACTCCAGAGGTCAGGAAGAAGTAAGTGGACGTTTGTGCATGTGTCCATACTGATTTTACCTGTATATGTGAAATGTTATTTTGCTGTGTTATCAAAAACACGTTAAAGTTCCTCTATGAGAAACTGACTGAGCACTTAGCCACTGAGTTCTTCTCTAATTTACCTCCAGTGCTGAATTGGGCTGTTTCATCTTCATGGCCTGTATATGTTTACTTTAGATTCGTGTGTGTGTGTGTGTGTATGTGTGTGTGTGTGTGTGTGTGTGTGTGTGTGTGTGTGTGTGTCCACTGTGGGGAAATGTTTGTCTGTTTTACACTAATCCTAATTTTTCATTGCCCAGGAAAAAGCGCCAGGCGGAGTTTGAGACGTATCTGAGGCGGATGATGAACAGATACAAGAAGGACCAGCTGATAGACACACACAAGGTGACAACACACAGACTGAACCCACGTGTTTTTCCTCTCACTGTTTCCTAATCCTGTGACTGCTGTGAAGTCACGGTGGGAGCTTGGTCGGTACAAACCTCTGATTGGTCTCTCAGGTCCACCTCATGTGCCTGATAGCCGGTGGGATGTTCCGCAGCCGTCTGTGCAGCGAAGCGGAGCTGCTGGCCGTCGCCCTGTCGCTGCTGCCCGGCCGCTACGGCTCGGTGGCCAAGGAGCGCGTGGACCAGAACTGGCTGTCTGGACTGCTCAAATGGTGTGTGCTTGTGCAATATGACATGTGCAGAGGTGCCTGAAGCTGCTTTAGTCAAAATGTGTGGAACAGTAGGGTAAAAGGCGAAAGGCTTAAAGTCCAGAGTCGTCAGCCTCGGCTCATCAGTTATTAACTTTGTGTAATCACTGCTCTGTCTTTTATACATCTTTTTCATCTCTCCCTCTCTTCCACTCCAGGTTTAGAGCCACGTTCACCCTCGACCCCAGCCTCCCCTGTGAGGAGCGTCCGGACCCCCGGGCTCTGCTGGAGAGACGGCTGGCCAGCCTGTCAGCCAGAACCCACCAAGAGATGACTCATGTTGGTATTTTGGTGTCAGACTCGTCCATTTAATGAAGCGACATGTTGTGTTTGAGTGAACAATAAAGTGAGTCAGTTACTGTGTTTGTGCGTCCTGTAGCTGTTCCTGCTGGTCCTGAGGTCTCTGCAGCTCTTCTGCCGACTGGTTCTCTCTCTGCAACCAGTTCCCTTCAAGCCCCCTTCAGCCAAGGTGCTGACGATCTCTGACTAAGGTCTTTAGAGGAAACTGATGTTCTAGTATTTAACTGTGCAGAGAAACAACTATCAGTTTGTGTTTCTAGTATTGTTTTCTTATAAAGATAATCTAAATATTCTTTTGTCCATCCTCCAGGGGAAAGGGGCTAAGACATCTGCCGCTGCGCCAGGAAAGGGCAACACAGATCAGGGAAGTTCCAAGAACAGCTCCCCTGAGCCGAAGGTCTCTCCTGGTACCAAGAGGCCAGCAGGAGGGGGGAGGAGCAGAGGAGACAGAGGAGGAAAGAAAGCGAAAAGGAAAGAGATAAAGGAGGAGGAAGAGGAGGAAGAAGAGAAGACTGTGACGGCAGGAGGTCAGAGGCCAAAGAACTCAAAACGCAGGAGCATTGCCTCAAAGGTCAGCTACAAGGAGGAGAGTGGGAGTGAGGGGGAGCATGAGGAGCTGAGTGACGAGGAGGAGTTTCAGGTGACCACTGAGGACGACAGTGTGGAGTCAGAGAGCGAAGCCAAGTCTACGAAGAAGAAGGGGAAAGGGAAGAGCAAAGCCAAAGTGGCCAACAAGAAGAGAAGGAGCGGAGGAGGGAAGAAACCAGTGAAGGAGGAGGAGGAGGAGTGGGAGGAGGAGGATGAAGAAGAAGAAGAAGGAACCAACAGCGGTACAAAGCGAAGGAGTGGGAAAAAGAAGGAGGGGCCTGGAGCGGACGAGTGGTTGGAGGTGTATCTGGAAAAAACCTCTTCCTGGGTGTGTGTGGATGTGGAGCACGGCGTGGGTTCGCCTCACCTCTGCTCCCAGAATGCAACACAGCCCGTGACGTACGTGGTGTCGGTGGACGGCGACGGCTTCCTGAAGGACCTGGGCAGGAAGTACGACCCCACCTGGATGACATCGTCCAGGAAGAGGAGGGTGGACGAGGAATGGTGGGAGGAAACGCTCGGGCCGTTCCTGGGACCCGAGGACGAGAGGGACAAAAAGGAAGAGAAGGAGGTGAGAGGACAGACAGGCAGACACTCAGACAGGTCGACCAGACCAGACCAGAGAGTTATTTTTCACACATATGTACGACCTCCAGCACATGTGAACCTCTGCAGGAGCTCAAACATACAGAAACTTGGATGTAGGTTTTTTCTTTATCTCTGGTAGGCAGTGGTCGTCTCAGGTCCTCATAAGGCTAAAGCCAAATGTTTGGTTGTCTTAACCAACAAATTATGATTTTTGTGTAGCTTTTTTAAACACTAGTAAAATGTACGTGAAATATGATACAAACACAACACACTATTTTTCAGTACAGAGAAGTTTTCCTGTTTACAACTGAAAACAGTTTAGCTTAAAATCACTGAACAGCAGATGAACAAAATCCGATCATTTAGCATAAGTTATAAAAGACTTTTCAGGCCCCATAATAATGATCATCTCCAAAATCTTTGTTTTTATTTTATGGTTCTGTTAACAGCTATTCAGTCAATTTAAGATGGAGGACTAGATCAACTCATGAATGATTTTACTTTTTTTTATGACTTAATGTATAATTTAACTAATATTCCAAACATCCTGACGCCTGGATCTCGGTAGTAAAAGGTGACACAGAAGTTGCTCAGTGTTTTTTCTCCTGAAAGTGAAACTCACTAACTTTGATAAATGAAAGATAAAAACAGTTCCCTCTCTGCACGCTCAGACACCAAACATCTTCTCTCTGTGTTTTCCCTCTGCTGTCCATCCAGCTCCAGAACAAGCTGCTGAACAAACCGCTGCCAGTCTCAGTGGGGGAGTACAAGAACCACCCGCTCTATGCCTTAAGGAGACACCTGCTGAAGTACGAGGCCGTCTACCCCCCGACCGCCACGGTGCTGGGATACTGCCGGGGAGAGCCGGTCTACTCCAGGTCAGTAGTCAAACACTCAGCTGGGAGCACATTTGAAGTAAGTGACTTCTCAACATGCACACCAGTCCGTGGCTGTTTCCCAGTTCAGCAGCTGGACCCAATCCAGATTATTAGAACATGTACAAATGAGTCTGTGCGGTCTTCAAGCCTCGAACGGTCTGGAAATGTCATGTGACCTCTTATTTATTATGTGTCACACGAGTGGCCATCAGCCAGAGGTTAATCTTCCATTTGAACTAGAATGGAAAGACAAACAAGAAATAAGGCCGTCGCCTCTGTTAAATCAAACAGGAATAAACCACACTGTTTGTTTAGTGAGGAAAGTGGACATGTTGTAAACCAGCCAGGGTTTATGGAGACTTTCACCATTGATCTGCCGCTCACCAGTCGGCTGCCTTTGTTGGTTAATCACGGGCGATGTCCTGATCATAAACCTGAAAATATATTACTATACAACATGAGACAATGCACCTGAACGTGTTTGATCTGTGGGAGGACGTCTGGACTCCTGACCCTCTCTGAGACACACCTGCATTAACCGGCTGAGCTGGAGGATCAGCTGACCTGCTGTTGGCGTCAGTGTCCACCAGGTGGTGCTGTTTGATTACTCAAACTGTTATGCTTGAAACTGTGGTGCTCACCTGCAGAGAGTCGTCTGCTGTGGGCTGGTGATGTTTGTTGGTCACTGTTCACACTTTGAATGAAACTGCATCTTTAAATACAATAAAAAAAGACACAGAGAATTGAGAATTTCTGCATGATGCATAAAATATTTCTTCTTGTCTCTATCCTGTGTGAATCTTTGGACTCTGCAGGGATTGTGTTCACACCCTCCACTCCAAGGACACGTGGCTGAAAGAAGCTCGAACCGTCCGGCTGGGAGAGGAGCCGTACAAGGTGAGAGAGAACACTCACATCTGATATAAAAACTTGCTCACAGTACACAGTGTTTGTCATGAACTGAGACATGTTAACTGTGTTACTCTTTCCCAGATGGTGAAGGGCTTCTCCAATCGCTCCCGTAAGGCCCGGATGATGTCGGAGCTGAAGGATGAGAACGACCTGCCTCTGTTTGGAGAGTGGCAGACTGAGGAGTACCAGCCGCCGCTCGCCGTGGACGGGAAGGTAACTGTCCTCTCAGAGCAGAAGAATCACTGGGAGGAAATGAGGTCATTGTGACAACAGCACTGTTTCCTGTCTGTTCCCTGCAGGTTCCCCGGAACGAGTTCGGGAACGTCTACCTGTTCAAGCCCTGCATGTTGCCGGTGGGCTGCGTCCACCTCAGGCTGCCCAACCTGAACCGCGTGGCCAGGAAGCTGAACCTCGACGCCGTGTCCGCCGTCACAGGCTTCGACTTCCACGGAGGATACTCACACGCTGTGTAAGAGCACACAGAAACACTGAATATTTGGATAGGATGTAGAATCCTGTCGAAACCCTGAAGAATCCCATCTTTCATTTTCGCTATTGTTTCATATTAAACATCCTAAGAAAATACAAATTGTTTATGTTAAATGTTTGTGTTTGTCAGATCTGTCTGGTCTGTTTTGTTGACGATGGTTTTTATTGTTTTTTTTTCCATCAAAGATCAGCTGACTTCTAAATTTACCCGTATCATTCTCAGGTTTTCATGTCATTGGTTTGTTTTGAGTCACACATATATTAGACATTATTTATTAGTAAAGATAGATTTTTTTTTATGCAGTTATTTCTGTTACACACTCTCTCTCTCTTAGTTTTGTTGCACATGTTTGAAATAATCTGCTCATTGTAAAACCTATAATGAAGACAGACAGAAAACGAATGCAGGTGTTATGAAACCATGTTAAATGTAGGTGTGTGTGTGTGTGTGTGTGTGTGTGTTTCAGGACTGATGGCTACATTGTGTGTGAGGAGCACGAGGAGATTCTCAGAGCAGCCTGGGTGGAAGATCAAGAGCTTCAGAAACAGAAGGAGAAAGAGGTGTGTGTGTGTGTGTGTGTGTGTGTGTGTGTGTGTGTGTGTGTGTGTGTGTGTGTGAGTGATTGACTTTGTTCTGACCTCATTCAAGAAGCTTTGAGTCAAAGCTATTAACTTAACAACATCATCTTCTCCTCCACCTTCCAGAAAAGAGAAAAGAGAGCGACGTCCAACTGGACTCTGCTGGTGAAAGGGCTCCTGATCAGAGAGAAGCTGAAGCAGCGCTACAGTAAGAAGAGCCTGGGCCTGGCTCAGGGAGAGGAGGCGGGGGGGCTCTCCTCTGACGAGGAGGCTGCTGAGGGTGGAAGTCCCGGAGCGAAGACTGCGTCTGAAACTCTGGCCCTGTCCTGGCCCCAGAACAGACAGGCCGAGGAGGAGGGAGGGAGCGTCAGCGGGCTGAAGAAGAAGACGACGACAAAACGAGAAAAAAGAGGCCAAGAGAAACTTTTGTTCCCCTTTGAGAAAGTGTGACACCAGAACTATGCAGGAGCTGAGTTCAATCACAGTTGATTACGCTCGGCTCTCACTTGGCTGACTTCTTGTGATATTTACTTTGGAAGATATCCACAGACCGTGGAAGCAGGATGAAGAGCGCCTCGGGGGGAACTCATTTGAAATCAATTAATGCAACACTGGAACATTTGGCTGAAACACTCGAAGCAGGAGACGGAAAGACGAGAGGAGGAAGGAGAGGAATGTTTGTAGAGAAGTGACCTGCAGATTGATCTCGTTCTTCCAGTGCTGACGATACATGTGTTAAACCTGCACTGTCTCCACCATCACTGTATACATGCTCATTAGCTCGTTAGCTCATTAGCTTGTTTTCTTCTCAGAGCCTAATAAGAAATTCAGTTCATGCCGCAATGGAAAGACACATGGTCAGTATCAGATCCAGCATGTTGACACGTGTGCTCACAGTGTGCAGGACAGTGTTATCACATGGACAAACTCAGTGTGAATGTGAGAACAAGGAAGTGTCACATGTATGTTTAACATGACATAAAGACACACTGCTCTTCATTTTACCTCCTGTGATACACTCGGCCCAGCACAGTGCTGGTTTCAGCTCAGTACAGAGAGCCACACACACACAGCTTATGTTGGTTTAAACTGATGCTTGTGTGACGAGTCAACACAGACACCTTGTGTACCAGCAACAGTACAAACAGCACAAGCTAATGAACATGCTCCCTGTGGCTTGTAATGGCTCCACATGATAAACAGGCAACATGTAAGAGCTGTGAAATGATCCCTGTTCCTCATCCTGTTCCATCACATTCCATATAAGCAGGTTTCCACGGCCAGCAGTTGTTACTGTCTGGACTGTTCACTGTGTAACCTGACACTCTGGAAACAGAGACTCAGACTGATGTTGCTAAGTGAAATCTTTGTGTCTGTGTTGAATCAGTGCTGTTGTAGGATTCTCCTCCACTGACACAGAGAAGCACATGTCGACCACATCACTGTTCTGTTGAGCTTCTAACATGAAAAACACTAAAACTGCAGATCAGAAGTTGTTGAATGGTTTCTCATCTTGCACACTCTTGATTTCTCAGAGACTATACTTGGCCTTTTTCTGTCTTTTCCTGTGAGGCTGCACCATCCCTGGAGCTGGATGTTTCTGCTGTATTCTGTCACATCTCCTTCACACTTATGTCACTGTTTCACACCCTGTGTCTGTGCACAGCCTCTGCAGATCATAGCTGCATTTAAAATAGTAAACCGTTTTTGTATGAAAAATATTTTCTTAAGAAATGTTTAGACACCAGTAAAAAAAACAAAACAAAGCAAGCAAAATGAATGTTGTCTTTTTTTATGGATTTTGCGATCCGTGTTTGTTTCTGCTACAGGTTTCTGTTTTAAAAAATAGAGACTTAAAATGATCAAATTTAGCATGAAAAACAGAAAAACAACTTTCAAATTTTCCAAATCAGTCACACAGCATCAGTACAAAAATAAAACCAACATGTTCACCAGCGCCGTGATCCTCTTTTTGTTTTTACACTTCCTTCCTCATTTGACTATGGAGAGATTTATTTTTTGACTTGTGTCTACATGAGGGACGAATTACCCAGTGTTCTTAGCAGGACCTGAGGACACACATTCATCCACTACAGTTATTGCTTCATGAATTCTAAATGATTCCTGAGTAGGTAGAAATATTTGTCAAGAAAATGTCACGGGCCTTCCTTACATAGAAAATTCACAAATATCGCAGTGTAAACTAAAGAATATTTTCAAGTAATATTTGGGGAATTTTGAACTGAACTCTTGTCTGCATGAACACTAAACATCAGCTGCTTCAGATGCTGATGTATCTTCCTCCTCAGCAATTCAAGGCCAATTACCGAAGCATTAACCCCAGGGGCTCAACCCTCGGCTTCTCTCAGGTGCTGCTCAGAAACACAGCAGAGGGTAATGTGTTGTTTATCCAGCTATCGCTCCAGCGCCTTCAGAGCTGAAGCACTTAAAGGCCCTGTTTGCACCGAGCATTAAAATGCTTCTCAGGTGATCTCATCATGAGTGGACAGCACCCCACCCTGTGTGGACACCCAGGACACATCACTGTCCATACCTGTGTCTGGTGTGGACAGTGACAGGTGTAAACAGATGCATGTAGTTTGGGGAAACAGCTTTGAGGAAGGAAAGAGTTTGCAAACATTTTAACTTCTGGGTTTTTGTCATCAACGTGTTCACACATACAGGAAACAATAAAGTCACAACAAACAGTAGCAGCTAATTAAAGATAAACCCTGGCTGTTGTGAGGTGAAGCTCCTGTTCAATGAAACCCTGCAGCTAATGGGAAGCACTAATGCACAAATCTGCTGCATCTTTCCAAGAAGAGGAGGCTGGCAGGAGAGAGGCGGACGTGACGTCACAGATTAGTGCCGTCTATCTTCCGCCTACCAGCAAAGCGACCAGAGAGTAAATCGCTCTTTGGGTTTCCACAACAATAAAGCCCACACTTCTGGCTGTGAAGGCGGGCAGAGCTGCTCCGACAGGTAAATACCGCCGACTTGAAGCCGAGGAAACGGAAGCAGCGGCTGTGTGAATGTGCCTGTTTACTCCCGAGCTCCGCGCGGCCTTGTTTACATCTCAATCCTCGGGCTCGAGTGGCTGAGAGGCGGAGGCTCAGCGGGAGGGAGCGACGAGGGGGTGGCTAACCTGGCTAGCTCTCTGCTGCACGTTGCTCGTTAAATTAAGTTTTTCTTGAAAACTTCTGCCAGTGTGGTGTGAAAGAACCCGGTGAATTAGCTCGTTTAACTTGACGTGCCGTGTTACTTCGCTGCTGAATTAAACTGCCAGCACGCTAGCCAGGAAGCTAATCCGGCTAAAGGTAAGTTAGCCGGGCGTTTCATGGCTTTGACTTCGCGGCCGTTTTTAGTTTCTCACAAGTTAAGACCGAAATGTCGGCGTCCACCAACAAGCAGGCCGTTTTAACTTTGCTAAGCTCTCCTCCAACCTCTCACTTCCCATCCCCCATGTTATCAAACCTGTGCTGACTCGCTGTGATACATTAGCCTAGCAAGATGTGTGTCACCCAGTTTGCTGCCTATTTTTAGCCCGGACCGGGCGGTATGTGCAGCCGTCTGTCGCCGGGCTGGCACCGCGGCCGGGGCCGGCGGGCTGGCAGCCTCTCCCGGCTAACCTTGTGTTCTATCCAGGATATTTGCGATGTCACATTTGAACCCCGGTGCCAGACAAACAGCTTTGATCCGGTGTCTTTCGACCACAGTCGATATGAGCCTTAATGCATCTTCTGTGGTGTCAAAGTTTGTTTCCTTCGTGTTCAGAGTTGTGGGCAGACACGTTTTGAGAAGGAGAGAATTCAAGCTTCCATATTGAGGAAACACAATATGGACAGTGATGGAACTGAGGGAAGGGAACCTCATTCTGACAAGGACCAACTATTTGGCACTGATGCTTCACAGCAAACCTGATTTTCCACTGTGCACTTTCTACATACAAACACATTTGGTTGCTCTCCCAAAGGGTGAAACAAGGCATTTAATATCATGTGTTATAGATAAAGAAAATCCCAAATTTCCATGTTGAAAGTTGAGGTTCAGTATTGTAATTTTTACACGATATTCTCTATTTCTGGAGTCATCATGGGAGAAATCTGAGTAATTTATGCTTCACAGTATTTTTCCAAATTCTTAAATAATTTTATTTGTAGGCAAAAGACATATGCTGTCCTGTAAAGTACAATATGAATCCAGTTTTGCTGTTGTGCTTGTGGTTATTTTGGTTTTAATTCCAGCTGAGAGCTTCTCTTCCCACTTTGTGTCCAGTGCTCCGGCCCAGAATGCAACTGAGTTAACTACAGTCATGGTTTCCTCTCATCCGCAAAGCTAAAGCATCTTCAGCTAATCCTCTAAACCGTGACATTAACCCATGCCTTGTGTCCCGCTCGTGTTTAATAGATCTGCACTCTAGGAGGATTGAAAAAAAAAACAGGATATGTGAACTTGAGCTGATTTAAAATCCTGCCTTTGTCCAGTTCAGTCCAAAGCTAGAAGCAGACATGAGGAGCAGAAGCAGGAGCCACTGAAAGAGATGCAGCCAGAGGAAAAAGGTGGCTGGGAGGCAGAGACCCTGGACCTGACTCTGACACAGCTCATAGCCTTCAGATCATGGATGGCTTTTGTTCTGGAGGAAATACAACTGTGTATTAGTAAATAAGCCAAATTCAGGAGCTGCTTCCTTCATTAACAGTACAGTCCAGTTTGGTTTATGGAATTGGTGGTGGCTGGTGGCTGCAGAATATATTTTTAAATTTAGAACTTTACAAGAAAATCTTTTACATGGTTGTAGTTTTTGTGAAAAGGTGTGTAATCTGTGGGCAGAACAGGAAACTAATGTTGTCCTCCTCCACGGTGGCTCCTGCTTTCTGAGCACCACTGGCTCATTTGTCATTATCAACAGACTTGTATTATTTGTGCTGTGAAATCAAAGCTTTTTAAAGTGAAAATTTAACAGTGCTTAACTTTTTTGGTAGCTGGCCTGCTTCTGCTCTGAGACATGACTCAATTTAAGGGAGTTAATTGAACTTTTTTGGGAGTGGGTAGCTTTGGCCACGAGTAAGAATCATGGCCAAATCCACTGTTTGAAATCTGACCTGCTCTGTGAAATCAAATGGACACAGGGAGATTAAAATGAGTTGTAAGAACTTAGGACCCAAAGACTCTCATCAGAGACTCACCAGAGTCTTTGATGACAAGATCAGGACCAGCAGCTCTGCAGTTCTGAGGGGCTTTAGTCAGCAAGCGAGTGTTTTCATCCACACGCCACAGGGACAAATGAATATTAAAATTCAGCAGCCACTAAACTCCAGTCAATGTTCTAATAACACTTCTCCCAAAGAGAGCTCCCAAATGTGTTTAATGGAGTCAGATGCTGTTCCACATTTTCTGAGACAGTAGCTTTAATTGCTTAAATGTTTCGACTAATAATGTGAGATATTAAGAAAGAACAAGTGAAGGAAGTGTCTTGTGTATTTTGTTTTCTGCATCTTGAGTAATCAGCAAATCAGTTCTTCTGGTAAAAGAAAATGCTCTGAACTTCTTGCATGAAATTGAGCAAATATGTACTTATACATTTGTATTGTGTTCTGTGAGTATAGAAAATAAATTTGTAATGTTTGAGAAATGTAGAGAACATATGGGCAACATGTGGGGAAAAGATTTTTGTCAACCCCAGTTAGACATAAAGTTTTGTTTAGTGCTGTATTATTTGACATATTGAGATTAGTGATTTTATTTTTGAATGACATGTAGTTCATTAAAAAAACTTATACATGTTTCTTTGTTTCTTCTCTGTCTCCATTTCCTCCTCTCCATTCCTTCCTCCTCTCTCTCCTCTTCAGTCTTTCTTCCTCTCCTCAGATCGCCCTGTAACCAGTTTTCCAAATGAGTGACGGGGAGTGTGACTTCTTCTGCTTCTTCCGCTGCTGCTGAGCGCCGTGTGTGCGCGCCTCAGACAGACAGGAAGGCAGGGTGTCTCTGAACAGTGACCCCAGCAGGTGGGAAGGAGTGTGGGGAGACACGGGGAGGTGGAGCTTCGAACAAGCCATTTCAGCTAATCGGACCAGTAGGATCCGACAGGTAGGCCGGCCGTCTACCTGTCCGGGTGATTGATTCAGTCAACTGGATGTCTGTGGACATGAACAGCCAGGCGTCGGATAGTAACGAGGAAGACTTCGGGGTGAACTCTGAAGAAGAGGAGGACGATGGAGGAGAAGAGGAGGATCAGGGCGATATCGTCGGCTACTATGAGGGCGTGGCCAGCGACGTGGAGCAACAGGGCGCTGACTCCTTCGACCCCGAGGAGTACCAGTTCACCTGTCTGACCTACAAGGAGAGTCAGAGGGTGCTGACAGAGGAGGTTAACACTGTGGCTGCTGCGCTCAAGGTGAGCTTGTGTCTGTAGCCATGTAGTGTCCGAATGCTGAGTCTGTACATTTTCTGTGACCAAGTGAAGCAGGTCAAAGCAAAATCACTCCATAGTCCAGCTGTTATTCTTGGTCTCGACAGGTTAAACCCACATTCTGTTGCCTCCTGCTCTCCCTCATTAGTGATGCTGTGATAAGCTAAACCAGGAAGATTTCATGAGCATAAAATAGTGATTTCATTTAAGTAGTGCTAATAATGTCAGAATTCTTGCACTGAGTCCTCTTAATGAAATCCTAAAACACATCCTAAAGCCTGTTTCATTCTCTCCGCTGTGGGCTCCGACGTTGCACTGCTGCCCAGTCTGTGTGTGGAGGAACTCAGCCCTCGTTCACACAGGCAGCGACTCAGAGAGCAGAGCTGTTTATTTCTGCCTTGTGATGAGATGTTAGCTCATTCGTATCAAGTGAAAAATGTCCAGACTTTATCATAACTATCAACACAAATGTGATCAGGACCTCATATGGAGGTTGTTGTATTTCCAGTTATACTGCATTAAAGTGTGGATTGACCCCACATCTATGATCCCATGGAGCCCATCAACCATGTTAACCATTGCTCCTATCGACACTCTGTCCTATCAATAAATGGCATTTCCTGACCCCAATATGGAAAAACATACATATACTATCTGTAAATAAGCCTTTCATTTGTAAGCAGTGGAGTGAGAAAGCTGTTTATACTCTTGGTCACATATTCAACTCAAAGGGTCAGTTAAGCTTCAAGGACTTAAGAACTTGTTTTACATCCCAAAGATTTGATTTTTCTTAAAATCTCCGTTTTCCCTTTGCCTTTAAATGTAATGAAGCTCCATGTGCAAAAGGTCCTGAGGTGGACTCAGCCATTAATTGGATTTCTGATTTCCCCTTCGTGTCTAGGATTTATGTCATTATCACAGATGTTTTCATGAGAGAACTTCCAGTCGTTAATAGAAGATTTGACCTTTTAGGAAATATAATTGATTGAGTATACAGTTTGGGAATTTTCAAATGTTCAAAAATACATCACTACAGCCAGTCCCAGCCCTCACTGCTGTTTCTGCCAGCCTAAACAAATTGTAACTTTCTCCACATGCTCTGGGAATGTGTGAAATGATTGTACATCAAATCCCTGTTTACCCAATTATTCTGTTAATGATGAATATAAATTCTTTTAAAAACAGATCTAGCTTGACTTGACTTGACCACAACCAAACAAACAACAGGCTATCAAACCATTTTGCCTGTTTCCTGTGTCCATCATATGTTGAAATCTATATCAAAATGTGTGCATGGCTCCACAGTGAGTATTCTCTCACAGCAGGATAATTGTCATCTCTGACAGTTTACATTGTTCTGAGTGCACACATTAATATTAATGCATTCATACAGTGGGTCTGAAGGAGGCTGACTATCACTGACCATGAATCAATGAGCGGTTCACTCTTATTTATTCAGGCTGACTTTGCTGAGTTTGCATGTTGTTTTGCAGTAACCCCCTTATTTCACACTTACACATAATCTCACCTGGGAGCTGCTCAGCACAACGACAGGCTGCTTTTAGCCGCTGCCAGACGAGCAGGTGTGTGTCGACGGCAGCTCTTCTGTCATTTCACTGGATTTGAATCTTTTAGTTCAGGCTTTTCTAACATGAAGGCCTGTGAGCCGCAGACATCTGGTCTGTAGTGCAAGGTGATCTGCTGAAGTAATCCTAGATATCCTCTATAGAGTTACAGTATCGTCCTGCCTCGTCTGATACTCACTGTACAGTAACAGCTGAGACGATACATCAGGTCGTCAAGTTTTAAGGCTGAAAATTACTCAAGACAAAGGGATGTGAAAGGAGTCAGTTCAGCCTTGTGTTTATGGGATGTCATGTTTATTATAGATGAAGCTACCTGTTAATTTGTTCACTCATTTAGTCAATTAAAAGGAAGAGTGAGTGAATCTTCACATTTGAGAAGCTGCAGTTAACTAATGTTTAACATGTTGGTGAAACAGTCAGTTGCTTGTTAAAATATAATTTCCAAGGAAACAGTTATCAGTGTTGACATCATTTCCTTCTTGTGAGCAGTCGAGTCGGCTCGTTGTAAAAACGGACAGACGAGGGATATGAGGGCTGTGGGTCATGACAGCCGAGCCGCTCAGGTGTCACTCAGCGTCTCTCTCTCTGTTCTGTCTCTTCCTCAGGTTTTACCAGCAGTAGCAAAACTGATCCTGGTGCATTTTCACTGGCAGGTTACACAAATACTGGACAGGTATGTTTCCTCCTGAGTTTTTTGTCTCATTCTGGCCGCCGTTCTTTGTCACCACCTCCTTCTCTCCCTCCTTTACTCCCTCCCTTTTTTTGCATCATTTTTATTCTCACCTCTTTTACTTTCCCCTTGTACTTCCTGCTTCTCATTCTCTTCACCTTATTCTCTTCCTGTCTCTGATCTCCCTGTGCTGCTTTCTCATTTTTCTGCTCTGCCGTCTTAACTGTCTCTGTCTCTTCATGTCGCCCACAGATATAAGTCCAACTCATCTCTGCTGTTGTCGGACGCTCTGGTCCAGCCCAGCAGCACCTGCAGATCAGTCACTGTGAGTAACAGATCACGTGTGGTAGATGAGGGACATTAGCACAAATACAGTTCAGGTGCTTTGTTCACACCTTGAATTCAGATTTTTCATTTATTCATATCTTGTGGCCAAGCTCAGAAATACCACAAAGTTAGTTACGTAGGCGTTCGTCCTTCATTAGCGTGAATGCTACGTAGACTATTCTTTCAGGATGTATGCATTATTATTACTATTAATTCTTATACTTGCAAATATACAGCTGATAAATTAAAAAAGTAATTGATAAATTACCCTACTAGCTCTGTAGTAAGTTTGAGTTTGATGGCATGCTCATGTCTTGTGTGTGTGTGTGTGTGTGTGTGTGTGTGTGTGTGTGTGTGTGTGTGTGTTGCAGGCCCCTCAGTCCCTCCAGTGCGGTGTGTGTCTACAGGTCGTCCGGAGAGACTCCCTGCTGGCACTGCCCTGCCAGCACTCCTTCTGCAAAGCATGCTGGGAGCAGCACTGCACTGTGCTGGTCAAAGATGGCATGGGAGTGGGTGAGTAGAGTGTGTGTGTGTGTGTGTGTGTGTGTGTGTGTGTGTGTGTGTGTGTACGCAGTCATCAAAGCTGGTATTACAGTGTGTGAGTCACACTTTGTTTGATGTGAGCTCCCAAGTGTCTGTTCATGTATCTGTCCGTGTGTTTGCTGTATGTGTGTGTGTCTGTTCAGGGTTTGGTCACAGTTTCAGCCTCTGATCCTTTAGGAACATTTATTTCAGCCTGTGTTCTCTTGCCAGCTGCAGACTGATGTTGAATTTAACAAAGCGAGCTACATCAGTCACATAATGATACTGCTTTAATGACATAGATCACCACAGATTCTTCCTGGGTGTTTGCACAAAGGACCATATTTGTTTATGTGTAAAATCCCAGAGTGACCTCTGACTCTGGAGATAAGTGAGGTGTAATATGAGGTTTTGATGACTCCCATCTGGTGTAAAAAGTAGCAGTCACGCATGCTCCTACTTAGGATTATTAGTGTGTGTGTGTATCTGAGAAGGAGAGTGTGCTTGTGTCAGCAGGAGCACAGATGGGTGTGTGGGTGTGTACAAGGAGCAGTGAGAAGTTTTTCTACAGTGTGCTGTATGTGTGTGGTAAAGTACATACTGTTTACCTGTGTGTGTGTCTGAGTTGTGTCCCTGCACAGCCTTCCTGATAAAGTCGGTCCACGTAAGCGAGTCCTTGTGAGCCCGATTAGCTTTTCTCTATCAGCTGTATGAAGGACACGTGCACGATGACAGATGACCCCAATCCAGTTTCTGGGTCACTGTAACTAGAAACCGGCCCATTTAAACCAAACACAACTGCAGACGAACGTTCTCAGTCACACATGAAGTTTGAATGATGGGTGTAGCTGATGGTGCAGTGCTAACCAACCAGCCTGTGTAGGACAGTGTCTGTACATGTTGCTTCTCTCAGCCTGTCAATGATTCAGGACTCTGTGTGATACACTGTGTGTGTCTGTGTGTGTGTGTGTCTGTGTCTGTGTGTGTCTGTGTGTGTGTGTGTCTGTGTCTGTGTCTGTGTCTGTGTCTGTGTGTGTGTGTCTGTGTGTGTGTGTGTGTGTGTGTCTGTGTGTCTGTGTGTGTCTGTGTGTCTGTGTGTCTGTCTGTGTGTCTGTCTGTGTGTCTGTGTGTGTGTCTGTGTGTGTGTCTGTGTGTGTGTGTGTCTGTGTGTCTGTGTGTGTGTCTGTGTGTGTCTGTGTCTGTGTCTGTGTGTGTGTGTCTGTGTGTGTGTGTCTGTGTGTGTGTGTGCAGGGATCTCGTGTATGGCTCAGGACTGTTCCCTGCAGATGCCAGAAGACTTTGTCCTGCCGCTGCTGCCAGCAGAGGAGCTGAAGGACAAATACAGACGCTACCTCTTCAGAGACTACGTCGAGGTGTGTGTGTTTGCTCAGATGCTGCATCAGGGTCTGCATGTATAGAGGCATCAGAGACGTGTGGAGGAGAGAAAGTCAGTGAGCCTGTGTGTTGGGTTCAGTGAGTGAATCTTTGAATCTCCTTCACACTGCATTCACTCTGAATCACTCTCTGTCTCACCAGCTGGGTTTCCATCTAAATATACTTATGCAAATGATGCTATCTAAAATTAGACCCAAGTTACAAAGAAACACACTTTCAGTTTTATTCACCCAAGTTTTGAAAGAAACACACTCAGATTTTGGCTACAACTGAGGGGAATTTTAAAAGTTTTTATCAGTCTACCCAACTGCTTTTTTTGGTGAACCCACCCTTTAAACACTGACCTACAGTTCCAAGGAAACTGTAAACTTCCATCAAGTTTTATTCAGTTTAAGTTTTAATCATGATTCTTTGTGTTACTTAGTCTCCGTCTGTCTGTCCGTCCCACAGAGTCACTTCCAGTTGCAGTTGTGTCCAGGTGCAGACTGTCCCATTGTCATCAAGGTGCAGGAGCCGCGGGCGCGCAGGGTGCAGTGCAGCCGCTGCAGTGAAGTCTTCTGGTAGGACACACACACACACACACACACACACACACACACACAATACAGTATGAACAAGTTTTACTTTTGCTCGTCTTGTTATATAGTTCTTAACAGTTTCCCTTTTAAAATAACTTTTGACAGAATTTTTATGTCCTGTGTTGCTTTTTTATTCAGTCCGGGAACAAGTTACTTTCTTGGTCGAAGTGGGAATAATAGGAAAATAATTTTTTCGTCTCCAAGCTTAAGATAAAAACAAATCAAGTTGAATGGAAAAAATAGCCCATTTGATTTAGAGAAGGCCGGACAGCTGATAGTGTGGTTAAGTAAATGAAATGCTTCTCACACACGATATTGTTCCTTAACACTGAACTGATATTTAATTGTTATTGATTAGTTTGTAGACAGAATATAATGAAGCAGAGTGTTATGTGCTTGTAAACAGTGCAACTTTGAGCCCTTTGTGTTTTCTGTCTGTTTCTCTCTGTCTCAGTTTTAAATGCCGTCAGATGTACCACGCTCCCACAGACTGTGCGACGATCCGGAAATGGCTGACCAAATGTGCAGACGACTCGGAGACGGCCAACTACATCAGCGCACACACTAAAGATGTACGACAGATCTATACGTCTACACAGACAGTTTCACACAGTTTGAAAACACATACAAATACACATTGTTTATCTGTAGCAGAGGTCTGTCACCTGTCACTCACCCTGTCCTAACCACTCTGACTCTCCTCCAGTGTCCTAAGTGCAATATCTGCATCGAGAAGAACGGAGGGTGCAATCACATGGTGAGTCAGAGCTCACTCTTTCCCAGAACACAGGAAATGCTAAAAATATATTCATGATATATTCAGACCCTGAGAGCTGAAGTCCTTCACTTCATGAAATCACTCCTGGACGTATTTGTATATGTCTTTTATCATGTTTTGTAATTGTTGCTCAGCTGCATTCGTGACACAGCAGCTGTGTGAAAACAGGCACTACATGTTTTTGCATAAAAAATTCAGCTGCTGATTTATTCAACCTGTGATTCCCATGGTTGTTTTGCTTCACTAATCTGACTTCCTCTCGTGTCTTTGTTTGTTCCAGCAATGCTCCAAGTGCAAACACGGTGAGTTTGTCTGCAGGTCTCATGTCTCCAGCTCGATCCAGTGAAGCATGAACTCACTGTTCTGTGAGGCGCTTTGCATCCACCTAGTGGCACATTGTGTGGCACAGAACATAGCAATGATTCATATATAATTATTATTATTATTAATAGAGAAGAATGAGCGAAGGTTGACATTTGGTTTGAATAAAAGTCTTGTTGATCTTCGATGTGTCTCTGTACATACTGTGTAATGCCTGTATGCAGTGTGGAGTCCATTGACGTGTGTTCATTGTCTCCTGCCAGACTTCTGCTGGATGTGTCTCGGTGACTGGAAGACTCACGGCAGTGAATACTACGAGTGCAGCCGTTACAAAGAAAACCCTGATATAGTCAACCAGAGCCAGCAGGCTCAGGCCAGAGAGGCCCTCAAGAAATACCTCTTCTACTTCGAGAGGGTGAGATTTTCTGGATCTGGTTTATATTATTACTCAAATAGCATAAAATAAAAATGTATTAAGAGCGAAAATGCAGGGTTAAAAAAACAACAACCCAAATCTCTATCTCTACATTTGTCTTTTGTTTTTGTTTGTTTTCTGTCCTATCCAAATGTCTGTGGAGATTCTCAGTCACCCAGGTCTTGGTTTTCAAGTAAAGGTTGAATCAGTGGCAACTGGACTTGGTTGTAGATGCTTGAAGACGTTTCCTTTTTCATCCAAGAAGCTTCTTCAGCTTAGAACTGAAGACGATTTAACCCTTGCTTGAATTTCTATTAAAATACTGAGACTGAAAAATCTGTGGAGCCTGGGTGGAACTGAAAGGGTCAAAACCTGCTTTAGATAAACTAAAACCAGATGAAGGATAATTTCATCTGTCAGACGTCAGAGAGATGAAGGACTGACTGTCCTCCTGCAACCAGAACATTTCATTCACACAGACACATGTCAAACCAACAAACCAGCTCCAGATCTACAAGAGAAATATTTGATCAGTCTTTCAATCTTTATTCCACCAGTGGGAGAATCACAACAAGTCTCTGCAGTTGGAGGCTCAGACGTACCAGAGAATCCAGGAGAAGATCCAGGAGCGAGTGATGAACAACCTGGGGACGTGGATCGACTGGCAGTACCTGCATAACGCTGCCAAGCTCCTGGCCAAGGTGCTCACACACTGCGGCTGCTCACAGAGCGAGCGTGTCGTGTCAGAGCACATCAGTGAAGACACGCCGCTCGCTCTGATCAAGTGTTACACAATGTTACATCAGCACTCAGTCAAGGAATGTGGCTCACTGGCATGAAACCTGTATCAGCCGTGTCACGTCTCTGTCATGTTGTGAACTGGTTTGGGAAAAAGACAAGTGACCTGATTCACTTCCTCTGACCTGGTTTGTCTTGTTGTTTGTTTCCAGTGTCGCTACACGCTGCAGTACACGTATCCTTACGCCTATTACATGGAGTCCGGCCCGCGCAAGAAACTGGTGAGGAACAAGCCTGTCTCATCTTTAACTACTGTCGGGGTTTTTTTTTGTGGAAAATCTTCGTCTGATTTCTCTGTTTTCTCTGCAGTTCGAGTACCAGCAGGCCCAGCTGGAAGCAGAGATAGAAAACCTGTCGTGGAAGGTGGAGCGGGCGGACAGCTACGAGAGAGGAGTGGTGGGAGGCGAGGGGGAGCTGAGCGCCAGCGACAGAGGGGTGAGAGCTGCAGGACGGACGCAGACAGTCATGTGTCCTCAGAGTGATTCTGAATAATAAACAGTTATTAGTCCAATAGTGTGGTTAATGACCAGATGTCCTCAAGAGTCATAACACTCCCATGAGCCTCAGCTGTACTTTAGTCATCATACTGGACTGTAGAGTCTTACAGCTACATGTGCTGTTCTTTGAAATGAAATATTTGTAGCTGGTGTGAAGCTAAATGGTCGTAGATTGATAAGATTCTATAGGGCCCTATAAATTCCGTTTTATTTTTTCCCAAATTCCGTTTTTTCCATTTTAATTTTTTGGAATTCCATTTTTTTTTTTTACCTTTTACTCATATTTTACCACAAAAGAGTGTGTTTTCATAATGTTTCTGAATAAAATGCACAGTAATTAAATAGAAATGACCTTACATTCATTGAAGCAACACAATATTGCACTAAGTACTTAAAATAAAAATGTTTCCAGTGAAAACAAATGACATATTGAAATAATAATAAAGAGCTCAATTAGCCTTTTTTCACCAAGTGAAAATATGCTTGACTTTTAAAAAAAAAAGACTTTTGGACAACAGGTGGTCATCACATTTATTTTTCTGCTTCCAGTCAACAGAGTGTTGACAAAATGTATATAATAACACGTCACCTGACACATAGACGGGAACTGCTCATCTCTGTATTGAGGCGTTAGCGTCGTATTACGTAGCTTTTTAGCAGACGGGGGGAGCGCCATGTTTTCATATGGTTTGAAAATGGGCGGGGGCAGGGGTTGTGTCACATTGATTAGCAACCCCCGGGAACGATTGCCCAGGTCGATGTTCCTCTTTCTCATGAAAACAACATTTCCCCGATATTCCGCATTAAAAATAAATTCCGTTTTTATTGCGCAATTCCGCGATTCCGTCCGCGGAAATTATAGGGCCCTAATTCTACATAAAATATGATTTTTAAATGATCACTATTGTCAGTGGAAAAATACTTTGCCTAAACTAGTTGCCAACACAAGCCACAGCTAAAGCCACAGGAAAAGGTCATGTGGCCTTTGTTTTCTTCAGAAGTGTCTCCAGTGATAATGACTGATGTTTTGTCTGTTCTACAGGATCTGGAGAATCAGATGCACATTGCTGAGCAGAGGCGACGCACGCTGCTGAAGGACTTCCACGACACCTGAAGCTCCATCGCGACTGCGAAGCACCAGCATCTCCCTCCTTCCCTCCTTCCTTCCTTCCTTCCTTGCCTCCCTCCTTTGCTTCCTTCCACGACCATCCCTCGGTGCAGTCACACTCTGACCTGACTTTCAGCTTCCTCCTCTCCGTCTTTCCCTCCTCTCACTCCCATAATGCTGCAGGGTCACAGAATGGCACGATTGTATCTTCCCTCCCTCGACACATCCTCATCCTCACCTCACGTCCATGTTTTGGCTTCAGAGCATCACTCTCACCGTGGTCACACCTGTTGCAGCTTTTCACATCTGATCAGGAAGGTGAAGTTTCGAGGTCTTGTGAAGGCGTCTGGAAACAGTGGGTGTCACATTCAGCATTAAAGACACTGAGATGAGAAGCTAAAAGCAACATGTTGCCTCTTGAAAAGAATCAGAGCTGTTATTCTCCCAACATTGTTCCTTTGTCCTGGAAGAATCATGAGACAGAAAAGTAGAATCACTGAGGACGGAGACGCTGGAAAACAGTGTCTCTCCTGAGCTGATCTGTATTTGGTGCTTTCACACAGAGCGTGATGACCAACAGGCTGTCGCTGGCAGTTGCCCCTGTAGCTCTTCATGTACTGGCCTGAACACATGCAAAGTTTATATTCTGACTTTTTCCACTCATGTACTTTTCAGTTCCTTCTCCTGAGCTGCAAAATGTCCATCGAATAAAGGATTGAGAAATTGATCACAGCAGAGATGACGGAGTAGTTCTGGAAGGTTTTATGGGACACAGTGTTTGTTTACATGAGCTGTTGCAGAACCAGCTCGTGAAATGTGATACTGGCTTGGCTCTGTTTTGAACTAACTTTATTATCAAGCAGGGCTGATGCAACTCGACAGGACAGGGAACAGTTGTCAGTGGCAGATTATGGAGACTTCAAAGTGCTTTTTATACATCCTGCCGTGGACGTGTGGTGTGTTTACTGTGGGAGGACGGTGACCTCACAGTCGACATTACTCCTTAAAATACTTGAAAATATACAATATTTTGCTACGTATGATGCATGTTCGTGTACACAGAATACTCAAGAATAAGATGAATGTGTGTTTAGATGACAGCTTTTTTTAAACATTTCGTTGCCAGTGTTTCACAGTAAACACACCTTCCCCCCCTTTGTGTTCGTACCAAACCAGATCTGCAGCCGCGACTGCCAGAAAAACAGCTGCTCGTCATTATGGTCCAAGTCAAACTGCTGAATCTGATCTCTCCTCATGCTCAAACTGTGCCACTGTGAGTCTGAAAGATCTGTCGCTCTCACCTCCACTGATCAGATGATGAAGGATTAGGAGGCAACAAGTGTGATCTCAGCCAGCCATGCACACTACAGCGCCACCCATCGACAACATTTGCACGCACACACTGACACACTCATGCTCGAACACTCCACTGCAGAAAACAAACGTTAACCCTTCATTTGTCTCCTTCCCGCATCTCGTGCTCTCTCTCTCTCTCTCCTCTTTCTTTACATCCATCCCCTCACTTTATTTTGCTCTTTATTTTCTCTTTTCTTCCTGCTCACATTATTCACTTTTCTTCTGGAAAAAATGGCTGTTGATAGATAGATCGTTTAAAAAAAAAAAGGAAAAAAAACAAAACAAAAATACAAAAAAAAAAATTGTTGTAATTTTCAACGGTTGTACATTAATACAGAAATAGAGTTACTGAGAGTTTTTAAAACCGGACCCCGTCTCTTGTGTGCTCATTACACACACACACACACACACACACACACACGAAGATCAAAACCTTTAAACAGTTTTACTTGAGGCTCAACAGGTCAAAGTCCAGTAAGAGTATATTTAATAAATATATTTCCATAAATGTAATAGTGGTGGATTTGACCATATTACAAGAGCAAATGTGATGAGATAAGACAAAACTTTATGCGTTCCTCAGCGGGGAACTTTACAATACACAGCAGCAAAGACACTAGGACAGTTAGTAGTGAAAAAAATGAAAATATAAACAAGCTAAAAAGCATTTACAAATTTAACAAATCTACATGAAAAATATATACAGCTGTACATGAGATATACATGAGAATATGGGTATGAGAAATATGATCAGTAAAATCAATTAAGTATGAAAATATTGCGCTTGACTATAGCAAAATGAAATATTGCACAGTAAAAGGAATCTGGAATAAATATAAATATCGATTATCTAATATCTACTGTGAGCAATGCTAAATGATGAATAACATCTTCCAACAACAACACACAGACTGATTTTTGTAGAATAACTACTAGAATAATCACTAACTTGGAGATGAAAAAGCAGCTGATCTGTGTAAAAACAGCTTGTTTTTGTTGACCACAGTTCAAATTGTGACGACATATTGATAGGGGAAGATTGATAATGTTCAAACTTCAGCTGATGCAAACGTGAATGATGAAATGGCGCATGGGTAAACTGTGGCTGTTCTATAAATATCAGTCCAAACACTGAGAATAATGTTTCTGGCCAGTCGCTGTGCTGTTGACGCCTGCTGCTGAACACCAGGCCACCTCTGACATTAGCAGATTGGCACCTCGTCCAGCACAGGGTCTCTGCCACAGCCTAATATAGTGAAGCGTGATAATGTGCCAGGGTGGTATTTACTGCTCCACTGCTCCGCCTGGCCTTATGTGTCTGTGGCCTCCTTTCACCCTCACACACTCACATGGAGCCTGTGTGTGTGTGTGAGAGAGAGGGGGGGGGTCTGTACCTCCTATTAAAAAAAAAAAAAATCAAACCTCTGTATGGGCTGAAGGATGTTTTCAGATCAACAAACAGTTTGGTATATTTATTATTGCAAACTATTAAAATGAGGTCATGTTAATATTTACGGAATTAATTATTTTTTAAAAGTAATTAATACATCAACTAAGTTATGATAAAGAGCTGATTGTTGCTTTATGTTCCAGCTGCTGTTTTTCCAGACATGACTGTAAAATAAAAAACAAAAATATGTATTAAAATGAGGGGGCGGGTGACCGGACGTGACGTCAGTACCGGAAACTGTCAGACGGGAGAGCTGCACGTGTTGCGGGGAGCTGCAGAGAGATCATGATCGTTTGGCTCCGGCTGACAGAAAAAGGCCTGAAAACAGACAGATAATCGTTCGCACCGACAGTTTTCTGCTCGGTCTCTCACCGCGGACAGACGCTCAGAGAACGGGATCAGCCCAGCTGCCCGGCGGCGGGAGGACGAACTGACCGAAGAGTCAACACCGAGGAAAGTTGTCTGTTTCCGGTGTGTGTTTGCGTGTTGTCACCTGAGAGCTGACTGTCACAGACTGACGGGCAGGTGAGGGATCATGGCGGACTACCTGATCAGCGGACAGACCGGATACGTCCCCGAGGACGGGCTGACGGGACAGCAGCTGTTCAACGGAGGAGACGGACTCACGTACAAGTAAGGACACCGACACTGTCCCCGCTCCTCCGCCCCGGGACAACCGGGACACGCAGGCGCGACACACTCAACGACCAGCTAACTGTGTGTTAGCTTAATGTGCTAACAGTAGCTGCTTTACCGTTAACTTTGCTAGCATGTTTCTGAGTTAGCTAACTGTCCTGAACTGATGATCAATATCAGATGAGTGAACGAAAGAGTCACCTGTTGAAAACATAGTGACGGTGATAGTTTAGTTATTGATTAATCGATCCATTGTTGGCTCAAAGGAACGAGTAGCAGCTGCATTTTTAGATAGATGGCCTCAAAAACACAGAATCTTACATTTCCCATAATGCAACAGTTTGTCTCACTGTCTCATTAGCAGAGTTAGTTTTTTCAAACTTTAGAAAGATCCACAGAAGATGTGACACAACTGGTTTTACAGGTTGAGTCATGCTGTTTCCCACGGCCAGTAAAGGCAACACACATAATCTTATTACTAAAACAAATCAGCATGAATGAATCTTACATTGTTTACCAAGGCTCTGTGATGATAAACTGTTGTGATCTGATGTGGTAGAAAACAGAAGCTTCATGCTGATCAGAAGGACAAAGTTCATCCAGCTGTGTGTTTGACCTGACTGATCATGTGATCACAGCTGTGCAGTTTGGATCAGGGACGTCAGACACATCATTGTTTTCACTTTTTGAATTCGCTCTTATACAGAGAGACCACGTGTGCAGTCTGAACCACAGCCTCCTGGAAGTGACAGAGGGGCCACGTTCCTTCTGGACACACACTGCTCCCAAATTTAGACCTGTAGGTGTGTGTTGTTGTGGTGGAGTGTGTGGACCCCGGCTACAGTTACACCTGCTGCCTGCTGCTTTTCAGGCAGCACAGATAGTATCTATGTGTTCAGCCTGTTGATCCATCCACCAGCTCTTCAGCATGACGGCTTCAGATTTCCATACTCAGACTAATCTTCATCCACAGAGCGTTCAGTAGAATTAAAATAATATGAAATGGAGAAAAGCAGGTTACACAAGATGTCTCTTATTTCTACCTAATGACTTGGTTTATTAAAGATAAGAGCAGGTGTGAGAGCAGGTGTTGGTGGGTAAGCGGCTGCTGATGCTTGAACTCGTCGTTTCGCCCTCTCTCTCTCTCTCTCTTCGGTCTCATTGTCACATGAGCCTCTCGGCCACTCTTCCTCCTCGTGGATCGACACGCCGCAGAAATATTTCACACACGTCATTTCGGCTGAAACACGACACCTTCTGAAGATTCCTGACAGAGAACTTCATGTTGCGTCCTGCTCAGAGCAGTTGTAGTATTTCTGACATGGAAACTTGAACAAGCCTGCTGATTTGTACTGTGACACTCATGTGTTTGTTTATATGTGTTTGTATATAATCATAGCTCTTTTAACTGAACAGTAACACTTTAGTTTTAATTCTCAGTTTTTAAATGTGAGATTATGAGTTAAATCTTTCCTGTCCGTCACTAACCTCGTCTTCCTCGTCTCTCCTGCAGCGACTTCCTGATCCTGCCGGGCTACATCGACTTCACATCGGACCAAGTGGTGAGTAGTGAAGGCCAAATATTTACCAACACGTGAAATGGGATTAACGATGCTGTTGTGGTATTAAACTAATCTGAGTGTGGGATGATGGGATGCTGAGGGTGAGGATTATCAGCCAACTCACAATGCTTCCCGAGCCGTCAGTCATGGCTTCCCAGGATTTAGACCTATCCCTGCTGTTGTTTTAATGGAAGACTGTGTAACCTTTGCTCTGGTACTGACCAGGACCTGACGTCAGCGCTCACCAAGCAGATCACCATGAAAACTCCATTCGTCTCCTCTCCCATGGACACTGTTACAGAGGCCAACATGGCCATCGCCATGGCCGTGAGTACCAGGCTTAAACACACCTGTTAATGTGACTGATGTCAGATTATCACACACACTGATGTACCGTCTCCTCCCAGCTAACGGGCGGCATCGGCTTCATCCACCACAACTGCACTCCAGAGTTCCAGGCCAACGAAGTTCGCAAAGTCAAGGTAGTCGTTTTCCTTCTCCTTCATCTCTTCTTTCACTCTTTCATTTCATCCTCCTTTTTTTCCTGTCATCTTTATTTTTTTTAGAGTCAGATATTTAGTTTTCTTCTTTCATCTCACATCATCTTCTTTGTTTTCTCTTTTCTTTATTTGCTGCTGTCATTTTGACAGATGTAGACGCATGTTTTTTCCCAGCATCCCCTGCTCCTCTGCTCCTGAGTGGAGGCAGCTCTCGCTCTGTGTCCAACCTTCTCTCTCTCAATCCTTTACACTGTTCCCCACTCTCTCTTCCTTCCCTCTGTTTCCTGTTCGTTTCCCTCTCTGTTCTTCACCGCTGCTCCTTCTCCCCCCCCCTTCATTGTCCCTCACCTCCTCCCTCCCTCCCCCCCCTGCAGCGCTATGAGCAGGGCTTCATCACAGACCCTGTGGTGATGAGCCCCAACGAGTGCGTGCGGGACGTCTTCCAGGCCAAAGCTCGCCACGGCTTCTGTGGAATCCCCATCACAGACAACGGCAGGATGGGCGGCAGGCTGGTGGGAATCATCTCCTCCAGAGACATCGACTTCCTGAAGGAGGAGGATCACAACCTGCCGCTCAGTGAGGTGGGTGGACTCAGAAGTACTGTGATGTTCAAGACCGTGGACAAACTGTTTGTGAACTGATGAACTGAGATTTTCTGATCCATACTGATATTTAATGGAAACCAGTCGATGTATTCAGGAAGTGAAGTCAGAGCCTGATTCATACTGAATGTTAGAGACTGATGTTTGGATATTTTACAGCTGCGTAAAATAACAGTAAAATATAAATGTATAAATATAATTAGTGTATTTTCAAACTTCACTGAAAAATAATTCAGTAGGTGCAAATAACACAAAATACAACAGTATATTAAAGTTAAAATAAGTAATAATAAAATGCATGTTATCATGTGTTGAAATGTCTTTTCAGACCTGCTGCTGTGTTTAAGTATCTGTGAGCTATATGATCTGAGCTGGAGCGCTGTCAAAGCTAATGAGACTAAAGTGTTTATGTCAGAAGGTTTACACAGATATTATCACACACATCACATCTTCATGTAGAAACACTTCAATACTTGAATTTCTACATTCTCTGAAACCTCTGCATTTAGTTTATTTGTGTGTGTGTGTGTGTGTGTGTGTGTGTGTGTGTGTGTGTGTGTGTGTGTGTGTGTGTGTGTGTGTCTGACAGGTGATGACAAAGAGGGAGGACCTCGTGGTCGCCCCCGCTGGAGTGACGCTGAAAGAAGCCAATGAAATCCTCCAGAGGAGTAAGAAAGGTGAGGAGGACGTGAACTTTATTTCTCATTAGAATCATTCATAAATCCCATGAAACAGAGGAACCGACGTCCAGGTGGAGGTGCTCACCTGCGTCCTCTCGTCCTGCAGGTAAACTGCCCATCGTGAATGAGGAGGGCTCCCTGGTGTCCATCATCGCTCGCACAGACCTGAAGAAGAACAGAGATTTCCCTTTGGCCTCCAAAGACTCGCGCAAACAGCTGCTGTGTGGCGCCGCCATCGGCACGCACAGCGACGACAAGTACAGACTGGACCTGCTGGTGCAGAGCGGCGTGGACGTGGTCGTCCTGGTGAGGAGCACGTCAGAGCACGTTGGCTCACAGTTCAGTTCAGGTCAGGGTCAGTAGATAACACAGTGTTTTCTCTCTGTGCCTCCAGGACTCGTCTCAGGGCAACTCAATCTTCCAGATCAACATGATCAAATACATCAAAGAGAAGTATCCCAGCCTGCAGGTCATCGGAGGCAACGGTAACAAACTTTACATATGTACCAACACAATAATGGTTGATCTGAATCATTTAGAGAGAGAGGAATCCCACAGCTCTGAGGCTGGTCCTCAGCTGTGACTGAGATCAGCTGATGTTCCTCAGCCAATGAGGTTGTTGAGCATCCAGACTGATCGTGTTGCCTGCAGTTAGAGCTGGATCCTGATGATGCTCCGTCCCAGTGTGCGCCTCTAACAGCCTCTCTGTCTCCCCCTGTCTGCCGCAGTGGTGACTGCAGCTCAGGCCAAGAACCTGATCGACGCAGGCGTGGACGGGCTGAGGGTGGGGATGGGCAGCGGCTCCATCTGCATCACACAGGAAGGTGAGCAACTCACTCCACACACCCCACCGGCCTCACTCCCGCCCACACCTCAGCCAGCAGCCAATCAGGAGCCTCTGATGTGGTTATTGAACCTGCCTGTCAAAAAGGGACACTCTTTTTAAATGAGGTGCAGTTTGTCGCTGTGTTGAGCTTGTATTGAATGAGGTTGGCAGCTGGATGATAAATGTCAGGTTTGATTGATTGATTTAACTCTGGGACCAAACGTCAGCCTGATGCTAATAATAATAATAATAATGATCTGGTGATAATCATTTGGTTCAAAAATTGGTTTTATCCTGTGAGTGTGTCTTAGTGGAAGACGACTCTGACTCTGGTTCATTACCTCTGCAGGTCATGCAGGTTGTTAAAGAACAGAGGCTGTGATTGGTCGGGCTCAGTGATCACATGATCTGACCTGGTGACCGTCTGTAGTTGTTGGTGAAATAGTGCAGTGATGGTTGTGAGTTCAGAAAATTTCAGCTAATGTGAATTGGATTTGATGCAACAACGACTAGTTTGTTAGTTTAAATTGTCATGTAGCTGTGACTTGTCTGGCTCAGGAGATACTGTTCGTCTCTGTGCTTCCTGTTGTCTCTGACTCGTCTCTTCATCTTGTCCAAGATTCCTCTCAAATCATCAGCCATATTTGTTCCTGTTCATTTTCTTTTGCTCACAGTTTTCTTCACTTGTGTCTGTCGTCCTCATCCTGTCTTCTGCCTCCTCCCTCTTTCTCTTTGCTTCCTCCCTCTTAAATTTGACCCCTCCCCCCTCCCGTCCCGCCCTGGTGTTTGTCTGGTGTGTGTGTGTGTGTCCTCGTCCAGCTCCCCTCAGTGTTCCACCAGCAATAAAGCTCCACAGCCCCAAAACCCCCACCACAGTTACGGGATACTCCAGTAAGTCTCCCTGCCACCTGTGGCCTGCGCTGGCTCCCATTGGCTCCCCCATCACCAGTGTGCCCGCCTCCCCCCTTCACAGCCTGCTGCACTGATTGGTTAACAGCTTTGCATCAGTAGACCTGGTCGTGGTAGAAGGGCTTGGGTTTGCTTGGAGAGCGTTTGGGGTTTTGGGGTTCTGCTTGTTCCCGTGTCCTCACTAATGTGTCAGTCTGTAAATGTAGACGGCAGCTCTCATCCATCCCTAACATCCATCCACACCGCACGGCACCGGAGCGTGGCTCAGTCGTGTGTCAGGGCGTCTTTAATGACACTTAACTGATATTTTAATCATCAGAATGAAGAAGGAGGCAGCTTTTGATGAATCGGTCTTTGTTCAGCTGTTTGTTCAAAATTCTCTTTCCTCTAGTCCACAGTCTGTTCAGCTGATGTGACACTGTGCTGCCAACTGTGACGGAGGTCTGATCTGTAGCATGGCTGAATGTCACGATGTGCCATGAGCAGCATCTGCTGTTTCTCTGCCTTTGTGTCGTTCTTGATTTTCTGCTCTCATCATGTGTTCTGACGTGAGACATGCAGAACAGTAGAAACATGATGACACACAGTGGCACATTTTCTGAATGTTAATGTGGAAGCCAGGACTGAAAGTGAACCATGTCCTGTCACATGATGTCATCAGCAGGGAGATGACTGCAGCTCAGTTTGGTAAGCACCGGGCAGCCCTGAGCTCACAGGAAGTAAAACAACTCTCAGAGAAAAAAGGGAATTGATAATGTTTCTCTGTCTCTGTTCATGGTCTGAAGGTTATTGGTTGAAATCAGAGATGTGACAGAAGGTTTGTCGGAGCAGAGACAGTGGACGCTGTGTGAGACGGACGTTGGGTCTCAGTGCCGTGTGGCTTCGTCTGCTGATGTGACAAGTTTAACTTCCTCATTCTTACTGTTCAGTAACAAACACGACGGAGTCACAGTCCCGGCCTGTCTGCTCATCCACTGTGTGCACTCTGGGGTTTTATCACCGGGAGTTTCCACTGCATGCCTCTGAAACCTGAACGCTCCGACTTCAGTTGGAACGTTTTTGATATCAAATTATCAGGCAGCTGCTGAAACCTGTTCCAAACATCATCTGTGTTTATGTTGAAATTCTACCTAGAAAACCCTTTAAGATAAAACAGTGAGAGTCAGAAGTAGTTGGTAAAGATGAAGCATTTTATTCCAGTTTACATGTGAAGCTTTGTGTGATTTATTCTCAGTCGGTGAAGCTTTGGTATAATAAGACTAAAAGCCAGGAGTGAAATGTTCTCCAGCTGTCTCACATCATGTAAACATCCTCAGCCCCTCCTCTTCCTCCCCCCAGTGCTGGCGTGCGGCAGACCCCAGGCCACAGCGGTCTACAAGGTGTCGGAGTACGCCCGGCGCTTCGGCGTGCCGGTCATCGCCGACGGCGGCATCCAGACCGTCGGGCACATCGCCAAAGCCCTGGCCCTGGGAGCCTCCACAGGTACGGACACATGGGTGTTTGAGAGGCACTGTGGTGGAGTTTAGCACTGAAGTATTTTAATTAAAAAAAAAAAAAAAAAAAAAGGTTTCAGGTTTGACACTGTGATCTATAGTAAGGGTCAGTTCTCAGTCCTCCAGCTGAACTTCCTGTCTCCCTCTGTGCAGTCATGATGGGCTCCCTGCTGGCTGCCACCAGCGAGGCCCCCGGGGAGTATTTCTTCTCCGACGGCATCAGGCTGAAGAAATACCGAGGCATGGGCTCCCTGGACGCCATGGACAAGAACCTGGGCTCCCAGACCAGATACTTCAGGTACAGGAAGACAAACACAAACAGAGTCTTTCAACAGCACCACAGACGTGACTGTGACCTGCAGGTTGAACCATGACACTGAGAGGGTCTCACTCTTCCCCCGAAAGAGGAAAGGAAAGAGTCCTGTTCCCGGCCTTGTGTCATCACAGGCAGTTTTTGCCAGTTTTTCCCAGATGACAACACTTCTTCCTCATTCCATTCTCAGTGGTTTTCAAACATTAAACATGGCTGTATTGTGGTACTGGATCAGCCCACAGGAAAAGCACAGAGTTGCAAACATTTTATCCAGTAAAAAAAAAAGAAAAGATAAATCTCTTTTTTGGTGTCAAAGTACATCTAGGCCACGTCTTCAGCCACAAGGTGGCAGCACACGTCATTTCCTCTCTCACAGACATTTAAAGTCTAACTGTGCTCTTTCTGTTCCACTGACCCCATTATATCCCCTCCTCCCCTCACAGTGAGAGCGACAAGATTAAAGTGGCTCAGGGAGTCTCTGGAGCGGTGCAGGACAAAGGCTCCATCCACAAGTTCGTTCCCTACCTGCTGGCCGGCATCCAGCACTCCTGTCAGGACATCGGAGCCAAGAGCCTCACACAGCTACGGTAAAAACACAGGCAGACACACGGTGATCGAGCGGTGCATTCACACATGATATGGAAATACATGCACACAGAATGATGACATGTTAGGGGATTTTATTTTGTTGGCCTTCAGAATAAAAGTTAGAAATAATAAGTAACGTAATGTCATTAAATTATGACAGGGGTAAGTCTGTGCCAAATCACCAGATTTTAGAGAAAGTTCCTGAGTGACCATCTCAGATTTTGTTCATATTTTTTTATTTTAATGTCCTTGTTACTAATAACTGCTGCGCAAAATTTGAGGCCAATGTCTCCTAGTTTCTAGAGATATTAAGCCTTCAAAAAGGGGGCGTGGCCTCCTACTTGGCATTCTTTGATAGAATGAGGCTCTGCACACAGAAGGGCAGCTTTGTGTGTGACATATTTGCAGATTTATGGGTATTTAATTAAGGCTGTTGAATATAGAAGGTTTTATGACATGTGAACATGAAATTCACACGGTTCCATCACATGCATGTGGACCAATAAAAACGCTGATGTATACTATGCCATTTTTTTTTTTTAGATTAATTTTTTGCATGTTACAAATTGACTTCAAAACTACTCAGAACCAGTGAAGTTTTAATTCTCAGCATTAAATTGTTGTTTTTGGGGGTATTTTCACCTTTTTTGGACAGTGAAGGAGGGTAAGTCTAATTGATATATGTACCAAATATATATGAAGTTGGTGCTGTGAAGAAAACTATTTAATTAAGGCTGTTGAATATAGAAGCTTTTATGACATGGGAAAATGATGAAACAAATCAAATAGAATAGACATACTAAGTCTACATAAATAGAATTAAATTTGTGTAATTGACCTTTGTAAATCATTTATCATATTTACAAATATACTAAATATATGTACAGTCAAGAGAATTTGAATTAATAATGATGCAGCATGTGATGAAACCTAAAAAGGTGAAAACGTCCTCAAAAACAACAATTTAATGCTCAGAATTAAACGTTCACTGTTTCTGAGTAGTTTTAAAGTCAATTTGAAACATGCAAAAAATTCACCCCAAAAAAATGTCATACTATACATCAGCGTTTTTTTCGGTTTGGGGTCAACTCATTGATTATCCAAAAAACGCTGAAAACGTCCCCAAGAACAATTTAGTGCTCAGAATTAAACCTTCACTGTTTCTGAGTAGTTTTAAAGTTAATTTAAAACATGCAAAAATTCACCAAAAAAAAATGCCATACTATACGTCAGTGTTTTTTTGGTTTGAGGTCAACTTATTGATTGTCCAAAAAAGGCCAAAATACCCTCAAAAACAACAAATTCATGCTCAGAATGAAACGTTCACTGTTTCTGAGTAGTTTTAAAGTCAATTTGAAACATCCAAAAATTTCACCCCAAAAAAAATCACATACTATACATCAGCGTTTTTTTTACTGGTCCACATGTATGTGATGGAACCTTGTGGCTTAATATCTCTGAAACTAGTGGAGATATTGGCCTCAAATTTTGCACAGCATTTGTTAGTACCAAGGACATTAAAATAAAAAAATATCAAGCAAATCTGAGATGGTCAGTATGGAGCCTTCTGGTGAATTGGCGTGGACTTACCCCTATATAAAAACACGATGAAAGCATGGACTAATCACTGATGTCAGAAAAATGGTTAAAATACATGAAGTGGCCAAAAGATTAGGGACACCAGCACAGTCAATTATAAGTAAAAACAAGCGCTCTGCCTTAAATTATAAGTTCATGAAGCTCATAATCGGTCATTTCCTGGCTGGTATAAAGTGGTTAACGATGTTCATTGTTATTTTTAATACTAACTGCTAAAAGCGATCCACAGTGATCCGTGTGGTGTTAGGACACAGCTTCAGACCTGCCTGCTGTTTCTGTCACTCTGATCTTTCCCTCGTGCTGCATGTCAGCTGCTTGTCTTCCCATGGCGTCAGGTGTGGTAACGGCCTCTCCTCCCTCTCTGCAGAGCCATGATGTACTCTGGAGACCTGAAGTTTGAAAAGAGAACAGCGTCAGCTCAGATGGAGGGTGGAGTCCACAGCCTGCACAGGTACATACACGTTCACTTAGGTCACATCTGTGGACATTAGATTTACATACATTTACTGGAGACTTACTCGAATCACTGAACTGGTCTACATCAGAAACACAAACGTGGGACAGACTGTTGTTTGCTCAACACAGATCCACTCAGCTCAGCAGACACAACATTGTTGCTCTGTTTGGTTTCATATTCCATCATCTTAAAAGTTCAGTTTGGTTTCATGTCTCGCCCCCGACCACACGAGCCTTCACTCAAACTTCCTCTTTAGCGCCTCCAGTCTATCTTAACAGGAAGTGTCAGGGAGCGCCGTGGATGCTTGTGTGATCTTTTCCTCACTCACCGACTCTTCTCTCTCCCACAGTTATGAGAAACGGCTGTTCTGAGCAGAGGCCGACCTGCAGACGGAGAATCCTTCCGACGCTCACGTTATGCAAACACACTACTTTGCCAGATCCTCTTCTACTCATACTTGACACACGCACAACTAAAGTTCTCATACAAGTTGAACGAGAAGCTCACACACTGTACTCTTCCAAGGATCCATCAGTCTTCCTGCCAGCGTCCTCTCTATGCATCGTCTGTGTTCAGTGTAGCTGTTAGCGTGTGACGGAGGGGAACCAAGCATTTATCAATCAGTGCACGTGTGATTGAGTCCTCCGATGCCTTTCATGTTGTGATTTTAAAAGAAAAAAAAATGTCTGGTGTCCATTTTAAGGAAAAAGTTGTTCAATAATAAAGCTTGTTTTTCCATGAACTTCTGTTGTCTGTGTGAAGGTTTGTGACACTTTACTGATTAAAGATAAAAGATCTAACCAGGTTGATGATTCATTATAGCAGATGTGGAGACAGTCTGTGAACTGGATTCTCACGTTACCTGCAGAGGTGAAACAAACCTGGAGAGGACGGGCTGCAGCTTGTGGCGTCGAATGAGAAACGGTCACCTTGTCAACCAAGAGCTGCAGTTTCTGTTCATCTAATGGAGGAAACCAGGGGAGAAAGTCCTGTTTAACTTTCAGTTCGTGAGCAGATGATCGACATTTTTTGGACAATCAATGAGTTGACCCCAAATGAAAAAAAACGCTGATGTATAGTATGACATTTTTTTGGGTGAATTTTTTGGATGTTTCAAATTGACCTTAAAACTACTCAGAACCAGTGAAGGTTTCATTCTGAGCATGAAATTGTTGTTTTTGGACAATCAATGAGTTGACCCCAAATCGAAAAAAANGAGCATGAAATTGTTGTTTTTGGACAATCAATGAGTTGACCCCAAATCGAAAAAAACACTGATGTATAGTATGACTTTTTTTGGGGGGGTGAAATTTTTGCATGTTTCAAATTGACCTTAAAACTACTCAGAACCAGTCAACGTTTCATTCTGAGCATGAAATGGTTGTTTTTGGGGGAGATGGTACAAAAATTGAACCCCCCCCCCCCACCCGAAAAAATCACATACTATACATTAGCGTTTTTTAATGGTCCACATGTATGTGAAGGCTTAATATCTCGGAAACTTGTGGAAATATTGGCCTGAAATTTTTCACAGCTGTTATTAATAACAAGGACATTAAAATAATAAAATATGGGTATAGCCAATATCTCCGAGATATTAAGCCTTCACATGCATGGGGACCACTAAAAAATGCATGTGTATAGTATCTGATTTGTTAGTATCGTATGTCATAGTATAGCATGTCATAGTAAACTAAGTCAGTGTATGGTATGTCATAGTATACTAAGTCATAGTATAGTATGTGCTTTCACGACTGGGTTCATTCTTTCTGCACACCGGCTCAATATTGGCACTGCTCACGAGTCCTTCTTTTTGAACGTCACGTCAAAGCGTCTTATGAACTGACTGGAGAAGCTGCTTTCCTCTGCAGTAACATTCTCTGTGTTGTTCAGACAGACTGGTCGGTCACTGTCTCTCTGTGTGTGTCTGTCTGTCTGTCTGCAGTTCGTCGGGGTGGAGGGCTTTGTCACTGGAATCCTGGACCTGTTTCCTGGAAAGCATCACCGTCTCTGTAAACGGGAGGTGGCTGTGGCGCTGTGCTGCTTGTTGTGCTTCGTCATCGACCTCTCCATGATCACACAGGTCCGTCAAACCTGCCGACACCACCCACACCAGCCCACAAGTCCCAGAGAGTCACTCACTGCTGGTCTCAGGTGACGTTCTTCTGCAGGAAGTCAAACACTGAGCTGTCTCTCTGCCTGTCTGTCTCTCTGCCTGTCTGTCTCTCTGCAGGGAGGGATGTACGTCTTCCAATTGTTTGACTACTACTCGGCCAGTGGAATGACTCTGTTGTGGCAGGCATTCTGGGAATGCATCGTAGTTGCCTGGGTCTACGGTGGGTAACACACACACACACACACACACACACACACACACACACACACACACAGAGCATCGTGTTTCACAGCGAAGTATCCGCACGCTGTGCCACAGACAAGTATGTCCCTGAAGTATCTGAACTTTAAATAGGTGTGTGAATAGCTGAGTGACATGATGCGACAGTA
>JBBMOC010000440.1:0-16570 GCA_037975185.1 Centropyge bicolor
ACACACACACACACACACACACACACACACACACACACACACACACACACTCGTCCTTGAGAGTCTCAGTGGTTCACCAGTGAGGACGGGACGAGTTTCACCACTTTGTCCAACTCATGATTGGATAAAGAAGTTTAATACATGGGAACAAAGTTTGTTTGCAAATGATCGGATTCTGCTTATTTATGTTCTACATCCCAACTTTTTTGGAATCAGTGTTGTATTAATTAATGCAAATATATTAAAAAACAAATGGCCTTTCCCATCTGCTTGTGTCACTGTGAAGCTATAAAGCTATAACCTCCACTGATGTCGTGATGTCGAAGACGAGCCGGCGCTCGTCATGTTTGTCATCAGCTGCTTGTTTTCTCACAGACTTGTGAACCAGCCTGAGTGAGATGAGACATGAAATGACACCAGGAAATGACAATGACAATAATATGAGTTCAGTCAGGAACGACCTCTGAGTAACAGGTGCTCAGTTAAACGTTTGCTGATATAAATGAAGCTGAGTCTTGATGTGAGAGAAACTCTGTGTCTTCCTGCAGGACGAGATATCAGCTCTGAGACGACGCCTGGAGAAATCAGAGAGGGAGAGAAACGAGCTGAGGCAGACTGCAGACAGCCTGGAGACCAAGGTCTGTGCTGCACACACACACGCGCACACACACACACACACACACGCACACACACACCCTCTGCTCATGCTGTTGAATGTGTGTGTAGGTTACAGCCGTGACGTCTGAACTCAGTGACGAGCGATTCCGTGGAGATGCGGTGGGTCAGGCTCTGGATGTGGAGCGGGCCGAGAGACTGCGACTCAGCAGGGACAACAAAGACCTGCAGGTTTGTTATTGAGAAAGTAATCTATTACTCAGTGGCCCAGACGGATGACTTAGGAAATGATGACACTTGTGTTTCCACCTGCAGTGGTTTGTTGCTTCCTCTGTCAAACATCTCTTCTCTCTCACCAGGCTCGTCTGGACCAGTGCAAGGTCGCCATGGAGACGCTGGAGAAGCAGCTGGAGGAGGAGAAACAGAAAGTCCAGATGGTCGAGAGCCAGAGAGGAGCAGGGACAGGTAAAGACCATGGACTGTGGTAAAGACCAGGTGGCGCTGCTCACACTGCACACTTTCAATGTGGGGATCAATCTCATGTTCAAAACATCAAACAGAACAAACAAAGGAATCAGGGCACAGATTGTAGTAAACAACATGAAGGAGGAAACATTGGACACAGATTCTACATTCATGTGCAGATATGTGTTCATATAAATGATCCCACAGTGTCTCACTGGTAGTAAGACTTTGCACCAATTAAACATCATCATCATCCAACTCCATCTTCAGGAGAATCAGAGGACAGTCCAGTACAATCAGAACTGGATGATCTCGTGTGATCAGAGAATCACAGAGAACAGAACAGAGAAATGTGAGCAGGTTTGAAGCGGCTCTGACAGAGACCCATCCATGTGTCCCACACAGACAGCGAGCTGGCCATGCAGCTGGAGTGCTGCCAGACGGAGGTCGAGTTCGTCCGCAGACGGCTCAAACAGACGGAGGAAAAACTGGAGACAGAGCGACAGAGCCGACAGCAGCTCGATAGCAAGGTGAGGCAGGACGCGGCGACATGCAGAGCAGCCGTGACGGGAGATGAGGTGTCTGAAGGTAATGACACTGTGTGTGTGTGTGTGTGTGTGTGTGTGTGTAGGTGGCGACTCTGCAGGCCCAGCTGGAGCAGTCCAGGCGGACTGTGACGGACCTGAAGCGTCACTGTCGTCGTGTGACCTCTGACCTCCAGGACGCTCGGGTCCTCACCGACAGCCTGCAGGGCCGCATGCACGAGCTGGAGCGCAAACAGAGGAGGTGTGTGTCACACGGCTGAGTCCTGCTCTGAGCATCAGCTCTCTCACTGTGAGATACTGTGTCTGCTGGAGTGATGTTTATTACTTCAACCTTTCTGTCAGTGAGACGAGTTCACACGTCCACAGCTGAACTCCTGTGGCAGGTGAAACAGGACAGACTGGCCTCGATGGTTCTGCTGGTCTGGAGCTGTTTCACCATGAATGCGCGGTGGCTGTTGTTGCCCCTCGACACGCAGCTGCCGCCCTCTGTGTCGCCCTCAGACCGTCTGGCTCTGCCGCTGTGGACGGACCAACTGAGATAAAATTGAACTGCTCATGAAATTTTTATGCTTCTTTTCATTAAAACTCAGCGAAGCTCATTTCTCCTCTGGAAACTAAAATCCTTTGAAGTCAGTCGGAAGCTTTTCGATGATTTCTGAGAGTTTAGATTTGTGCTGTTGTTTGGCTTTAATGGAAGAAACAGGAGGAATGAGTTTGACTCAGTTCTTTCAGAAAAGGTTTTGGAGCAAAGGTTGTAGATTCATGTTTTATATTAAAAACAAATGATCAGTTTATAAGATGTGGTGAATGTTAGAGACTAACTGCCCATCAGAATATAAAGTATTTAATATTTTGTTACAAGTAAAAGTTCTGCATCAAATTATACTTAAAGCACAAAAAGTCAAAGTGCTCATTATGTAGAACGACCTGTTTCAGAAAGATGTTTATTATATTAATGTTCATCACTTTAATGTTGCAGCTGCTAAAGATGGAGTTTAATGGTTTCATATCCTGCTGGGTGAAGTTTCCCCTGAGGAGAATAAAGATTTATCTTAATCTATAAAAACACATCATCATTTATTTGTTAATTATGTTGTTTCATTAATGTGAATCTGCAAAATCACTGAAGTTTTCAGATGAATCTTGTGAAGTAAAAAGTCTAATATTTCCCTCTGAACTGTGGAGGAGTAGAAATATAAAGTAGCAGGAAACAGAAATACTCAAGTAAAGTACAAGTACCCCAGCAGTACTCTAGCAGCAGTATTTGAGCCGACTCATCCAGCTGCTGCTCCTCTGTGTCTCCTCAGGTTCGACAGCGAGCTGACTCAGGCTCTGGAAGAAGCCGACAACGAGCGAGAACAGAAGGACAAGGTGGTTCAGGAGAACACGCTTCTGGGGGCTGAAGTCTACAACCTGCGCCGCAACCTGCAGGTGAGTCTGTGCTTCTCTGGATACTGCAGCTATGAGACGTACAAGTACTCGCGTTGTAGTTGAGGAAAATCTGAAACTAGTAACTGAAGCTGTCGGATCAAAGTGTTGGAGAAACAACAATGAATCAGAGACTCTGAAACATCATCCATCAAGTCAACGTGGAGAAAAACAGCCCAATAATCTAACATGAAAATGACACTTGTCACATGTGATTCATGAGGCGGCGTCACGTCCGTGAAATGATGCAAACGGCGTGGAGGATCGATGAGTCAGAGGCGAGTGGAATCAACAGCTCGTCCGCTGCATGACGGATGATGAATGTGTGAAAGGCTTCCTGTCATGATGTGAATCCGCTCGCTGTGGAAACTCTCCTCCACCACGTTCCACTGATCCAGTTCAAACAAGACTCTGAAGTAAAATGTTTATAACGAAGTATGAAGTAGCATGAAGTGGGAATACTCGAGTAAAGTACAAGTACCTCAAAATTTAAGCACAATACTCTAAAAGTACTTAGTTACATCCAACCACTGGATTTCTCCTTGAAGTAAATCTGGTTCCTGTTGATTAACCTCCAGACCTGGTCTGTGTGAAAAGGTTTTCAGTGGAGGTTCAGTTAAACTGTTTCCTCACACAGAAACTCGGCTGCGCGTTGTTTCGTCTCCCACGTGGCCGAACCTGCCAAACTATCCTCGAGCGAGTTGAAGCCGTTTAACCTGTTGGCTCCAGACTCGCTGCAGCGTCTGAGTCTGAGGATGAGCGAGTGTTTTCAGACGGGCTGCGGTGTGTGTGTGGGTGTGTGTGCAGGAGAGCCAGGCGGAGGTGGGCCGTCTGCACCGGCAGAAGGACGAGCTGTGCGCTCAGATCCGTGACCTCAGCCTGCCCGTCGACCTCGCCTCCGAGTCGCTGCCCGACCTCAAGAAACAGCTTCGCCTCCTGGAGAGTCAAGCCGGCGAGAGAGCGCAGGAAATCACCACGCTCAGCGCCAAGATACAGCAGCAGCAACAGGTGAGTCACACACACACACACACACACACACACAGGTTGGGGTGCGCTGGCCCTCTGCTGCCTCTCTCACCTCGCTCCTCCACTCTCTGACAGATCCACATGCGCTTTGAGATGGAGCTGGAGAGGATGAAGCAGATTCACCAGAAGGAGCTGGAGGATAAAGAGGAGGAGTTAGAGGACGTGCACAAGTCGTCTCAGAGACGGGTAGGTCCACTCTGCACGGGCCAGTCAACGTTCACACGTGTCACACAGTGATTTTCACAGCAGCTGGCAAAGAGCAACCATGAGTCTACAGAGCTGATCCCAACATGTTTGACATGTTGCTGCATCAGATTCAGAGTAGATATTTACAAGAATCAATGAAGCTGATGATCAGAATTAAATCCTTGGTCTTTCTGCTGTTTTCCACAGAGGATTCAGATCAGATTCAGTTAGATGTGACTCAGGGTCAGAGAGGAGACAGCAGACCGGTCCAGATCAGACACTGAGCTGCGTCCTTCTGTTTCTGTCTCCACTCAGTCCAAACTCACAAAGAAGTCTGAACTCGTCGAACTCTGCATTGATAAAAGCCTTAGAAAAGGATGTTTCAGACAGTGCCGACGCCGAACGTCACGGCCTCGGTTGTGTAAGAGCGGCGGCGGGGTGTGTGTTTACAGATGGCTCTTCTGAACGTCCTTCCTCAGCTGAAAGAAGGAAACCAGCTCTTTTCACTGAATGAGCCTTTTTTTTTTTTCCTGCTTCATAATGTTATGCAACCAGACTCAGTTACATCACGTCTCTGCAGTTCAACACAAACACGACGTCGATGAGGTTTTCTCATCATCAAACAATCAGATCAATGATTTAACATCTGTGAACATGTGAAACATATTCGTTCATATTTGGCGTCTCGTCGCTCGCTGAAGGAAACGATGAGTCTACAGACGAGGATGTGAAACATACATGAAGACGTGAGTCCGACTCTGCAGCAGCAAAGGAAGCAAAGTTTTCACTGCTGCAGAAACGTCCTTGAGAAATGAATGAAGCTCTTTACAGCAGATGCAGAAAAACATACAGTGAACTTGTTAATGAACCTGCTTCAGTTCTTTATTCTCTCACTGTTCAGGCTGAACAAAGCAGAACCTCCTCACTGTCACACATGCAAATATTCTCCAACGTAAAAACAGCTTTAATCATGAAGGAAACATAGACTTTAAAAATATTCCTGAATTCATAATTCCTTGTGAATCTTATTTTGAAAACCACATTTAAAGAACCTTTATATTTAAGTTACTTCATGTGTCAGTCACATGTCTGACTGGAGAGGAATAGCTGATCTAACTGATGTGGATCTGAAGAGGCTGTAAGAGAAGCCAGAGCCCGACTGGCAGTGGAGGAAGAAGCACTCGGATCTTTCACTTCAGTAAAAGTACTAATACCACACTGCAGGAATACTTGGTGAAGTATTAAGTAAAAGTACAAATGTATTTGCAAATCAAGTACTCTTTCATTTCTTTAATGTCGCAGCTGGTAAAGGTGGAGATTATTTTTTACTGCACACACTGCCCGGTCGCTCCTGACCCAGGGATCAATAAAGTTTTATATTGATCCATAATAATATGTCATCATATATTTGTTGATTATTATTAATCTGTAAAATTAAGATGTCTGATGCTGAGCTGTGGAGGATAAAATGGCAGAAAATTACAGAAAAGTAAAGTACTTCAAAACTGTAGTTAAGTGCAGTAGTTGAGTATATGTACTTGGTTACTTTCCACTTTTCTCTCCTCGATGGAGAATGGAAGTTCGTTGCCTCCGGCCGAAGCTTTAAACCAACAAACTCTGGTTGATTTATTCAACAGAAGATCGTCAGGATGTTAGTTTGTCCTGTTTATTTTATTATGCTCCTTCACAGATGATGATGTTTTCATGATCATCGTTTTGCATCGTGCTGCAGGGAAGCTCATCCAGAGCCGTTCATCGCGTGTGTGTGTGTGTGTGTGTGTGTGTGTGGTTGCAGCTCAGGCAGTTGGAGATGCAGTTGGAGCAGGAGTACGAGGAGAAACAGATGGTGATTCATGAGAAGCACGACTTGGAAGGACTCGTAGCAACTCTGTGTGACCAGGTACGACACACACACACACACACAGACCGCACACCAGGCTCTTCATACAGAAACATCCAAACGGCATCACATCTTCTTCCTGCAGCGACTCCAGCCAACTCTCTCTCGTCGTACATCACTGTTGCTGCGGCTCAACGTTCTCAGGCTGATGAATGTGTCTCTGCTACATTAGAGGCTCCACAACACAAGCACATGCAACATTTGGCTCTGTCTCTGTCACTGGAGGCTGGAGCTGGACTCGGTCTGGGCCGGGACCTGGTCTGTGGCGGAGCTGGGAACAGCTCCAGGTCCAGAGTCAGAGTTCAGAGAGCGTGGTGTTGTCCTGCAGTGAGTCTCATTCAGGCCGGCTCAGTCTGAGCTGTCTCGTCCTGCAGGTCGGCCACAGAGACTTCGACGTGGAGAAGAGGCTGAGGAGAGACCTGAAGAGGACTCACGCTCTGCTGGCCGACGCCCAGCTGCTGCTCTCCACCGTCGACAGCCCGGGACAGAACCTGGCCAACGGCGGCAAAGAGCAGATCGAGCGGCTGCACTGTCAGGTAAGCTCACCTGCGCGGTCGCCTGGGCGCCGTCGCCTCCTGCTCAGCATGAGAATCATTCACGCTCTCTGTGCCGTCAGCTGGAGGAGAGCGAGGCCCGGCGTCTGGAGGCCGAGAGCGTCCAGGCCACTCTCTCCCAGGAGCTGGACAACACTCAGATCGAACTGGAGAACATCTGCAGACTGAAGAGTGTGGTGAGTGAGGCTGGGACAGGTGAGAGGAGGCACCTGAAGGAAGGAGCGGGGGGGCAGGTCATGGAGCTGTGAGCTCAGGGTTTTAATACTGACGGTGATCTAGATCAGAGGTTTGCACAGTCGAGGGATGGAAGTGAACAAATATTACATTAGTTTTTAAATTAGAGGAGATGCAGAGAATGGAGCAAATCTTTTCACTTTCCCACAGTCAGACACTAATAAAAGCCTCCGACAGTCCTGTTAATGGATTTGGTCAAACAGCAGCCTCAGACCGACTCGGTTCAATGGTTCAGTGTCTGTGGGATCCAATAATATCATCATGACCCAATACACATCCAGCACAGTGAATTCAGTGAATTGAAGGGACGAATTTTCCGACCTTCATCTCAGACGTTGTTCTGCCTGTCAGTCCTCTCTGGTCTGTCTGAATGTAGATCAATGTCCTGATTATAACCGGTGTTACCTGTCGATCCTTGACCTCCAGGCGGACGAGCAGCTGGCTCTGCTGCAGCACGAGAAGGCGGACCTGCTGAAGCGGCTGGAGGAGGACCAGGAGGACCTGAACGAGCTGATGAAGAAGCACAAAGCGCTGATTGCTCAGGTTCAGACGCCGCAGTTTGTCTGTCTCGCTCCATTCGTCACTTTAGTCGTCCTGAAATCAAACCTGTGTCTCGCTCTGTCTCCGGTTTAGTCGTCCAGCGATATTTCTCAGATCAGAGAGCTTCAGGCTGAGCTGGAGGAGGTGAAGAAGCAGAGACACTCTCTGCAGGAGGAGGTCAGTTCAGAACATAAGCACCACCCTGTTCACTCAGTGTCACAGCAAACTGCAGGTGGCGCTCTGTCCCATCCACTGCATTAATGTGCCTCTCCTCTCTCTCCACCCACTCCCCCTGCAGCTCCAGCAGTCTGTGTCGAGGGTGCAGTTCCTGGAGTCGTCCACTGTGGGGCGCAGCATCGTCAGTAAACAGGAGGCCCGCGTGTGTGACCTGGAAAACAAGCTGGAGTTCCAGAGAGGCCAAGTCAAGAGGTTTGAGGTGAGGCCACGTGTCACTTCTCCCACGTTCAGCAGCTTTCACTGTTTCACGGTTTGACTCACCTGTCGCCCGCCGCAGGTGCTGGTGCTGCGCCTCAGGGACAGCGTGGTGCGTCTGGGCGAGGAGCTGGAGCAGAGCGCCCAGGCCGAAGCCCGGGAGAGAGACAACGCCCACTACTACCAGCAGCGCGTGCAGGACATGAGGCTGGAGATGGAGGAGCTGATTCAGAGGGAGCAGGACAGCAGCCGCAGACGCATGGAGCTGGTAAGATAAGATAAGATAAGATAAGCCTTTATTCGTCCCACAGTGGGGAAATTCACATGTTACAGCAGCAGTTAAATATTAAGAACAAATAACAGTCTAAAAAATAACAATCTAAGAAAAGGAGATATACACAAGTTCGCATTACTTATTTACACTTTGAGCATGGATATGAAATATAAAATCTGAAATATAAAAATATATGACCAGTAAAAATACACAATGGGCCTAAACTGAGGTAAGAGATGACAGCCTAGATACGGAATATTAAATATTAAGTACTTAATACAGAATATTGCACATTGACTTGGTCAAGTATTGCACAGTGTGTGGAGTTACATAAAGAACAGGTATTGCACAAGTGTACTGAGTGTACTGAAAAACAGTATATGGTAACCACACCCCCACCTCCTCTGCCTCCTCCGCCCACCTTCACCTCACATCCACAGCAGCAGCAGATGTTGTGGTTCCTCCATTCACACTGTCAGTGACGTTCAAACACACACACTCACACACACACACACACACACACACACACACACACACTGTCCAAACATCAACCTGTCTGATGAAACAGGTCTGAATGTGTCTCAGCCTCATGAGTCAGGTCAGTGAGCAGCTTCTTATGATTCATGTAGCTTTAAAGTCGAACATTTTCACTCGTCATGAAGGAAAACTTCCTCCTTCTATAGATTTCTGCCCATGTGCTGCTTCATCAGTCTGAGTGGTCTCAGCAGCTTGGACGTGCTGGAGGCGACAGCTCGCGTCCTCTCAGACAGAACGAGAAGATGAAGGAACAAATGAAAACATAAAGAAGTGAGGATGAACAGTGGGAATCTGTGAGAGCAAAACAGAAACACTGAAAACTCATGACAGCCATTAAATCATGAAACTAGATATACGACAATATACAAACACGTCTGAAGACATTTTCTCTTTAATCTGGACAAAATTCACCTCACAGATTTTTAACCAAGAACAACCTGGATCCAAATCACAGCCTGGTGTTTTTCTGTCTCATCATCACCTCTAATGTCACAGAGCAGTTGTGTCCCATCATCACACACACAACCAGCCGTCCTGAAGTCGAGACGATTGTAAGAACAGACACTTTCCGTGGTCGACCTGCCGCCTGCAGACGGATCACCTCGCTCCACCTGGGCGCCGCTCAGGCGGCTAAATATAAACCCCAAAAGGCGTTACTCACATCCGAGCTGCGAGACGACAGTTAAAGTGAGGCCGCTGCTGAAGAAGCTGAGGAGACGCAGCGATTCCTCCAGACTCCTGCAACAACAACAACACTCTCTCTCTGCTGCTCATTAACAGAAACAACAGCTGGTGAATTATCTGGAACATTAGAAAACATCTCTGTCGCTTCTGCACGAGTGTGTTCACTGACGAGGGCTCACACACACACACACACACACACACACACACACACACACACACACACTCACACTCTGTGATTGATGTGCTCTCAGTCTCATTTTAATAATCAGATTTTTTTTTTGTCACCGCGCTGCTTCAGCTGCTCGACCTCGACACATCGGCCAGAAACATATAAACTGAGCCGATATTTTCTTTCAATTCAGACACTTTCCTGTAATTAATATGTCAGAACTTGTCGATGATCAATGTTGTTTGCACAGTTAATATAAATATCATTAAATGCAGTTCATCATGTTCACGGTTTTAAAAGATTCTTTAACAATAACTTGGATCTTTTTTTCCTTTTGAGCGTCGTCTCTGTCGTTAATCATCCAGTCACACTGCAGTGGAAGAGGCTTCTTTCTAACAGCTTTATGCATCTACATACAAAGACATGATGAAGGCATAACAAGCACAGACTCATGCTTCTGATGAACACGTTCACTGTTGTTCAGAGTTTCTCTCTGCTGCTTCTCCTTCGCAGCAGATTTCTTTGTGACCTCTGAGCTCGGCAGACGAGAAGGAGCTTCAATAATTATTCAGTTATTAGAACAAAGAAAGCCACACACACACACACACACACACACACACGAGGATGCCCTTTAACAACCTACCAACCAACTGTGCACACACACACAGGCATGTTCCTCCTCCTCCTCCTCCTCCTCCTCCTCCTCCTCCGCCGCCACCGTTCTTAACGTCATCTCTCCCTCATCCTGCTTTCTCTCTCTGACTGTGATTAATCCTCATTGTCTCTTCAAGGTTACAGGCACGCACACACACGCACACACACACACACATTCATACATGGTTATGTCTCTATGACAACCACTGCACCCACACCCGTCTCCTCAACGCCAACAAAGCCAATAACTTTGAAAGCCTAGAAGCTTGTGTGAGCATGTAAGTGTGTGTGTTTGTGTGTGTGTGTATATGCGAGCGTGTGTGTGTGTATATGCGAGCGTGTGTGTGTATCTGTGTGTGTGTGCGCGAGCGTGTGTATGTGTGTGTGTGTGTGTGTCTGTGTTTGTGTGTGTGTGTATGTGTGTGAATGTTTGTCTGTGTGTGAATGTGTGTGTGTGTGCGTGTGTGTGTGTGTGCAGGCATGTGTGACCGGATGCCAGAGAGACAAAACAAAACCAGATGAGATGAATGAATAAATCACAGTGCAGTGTGTGAAGCCGCGGCTCTGCAGACCTGCAGGTCTCTGGACTGTGTGTGACTGATGAGCTAATATGAGCCAGAATGAAGGTAATTGCTGTGGTGGAATGGGCTGCGGGTGCTGACAGGTGAGCGCGTCGCTCGGCGTCGTGTCGACAGACCTTTGACCTCTCGTTGCCTGTGCTGGCAGGAGATGCAGGTGGAGGAGCTGAGCGCCGTCAGACAGGCGCTGCAGGCCGACCTGGAGACCTCCATCCGCCGCATCGTGGACCTGCAGGCCGCCCTGGAGGAGGTGGAGTCGAGCGACGAGAGCGACACGGAGAGGTGAGCGAGGGGGGGGGGTCTCCTCCGTCCGCACCATCACGTCTGTGTGTGTGTGTGTGAACTCACCCTGTCACTCTGCCCCTCACTGCAGCGCTCAGACGGCTGTGGAGTCCCTGACTCGAAAGAAAGACCTGTAAGAACCACGCGTGTGTGTGTGAGGTGGGAATGTGTGTGTGTGTTCTCCAGGTGTGTGGCTGCGACCTCATCAGGCCTTAACGTGTCATTAAACGTCTCGGTGTGATGACACTGAATTAAAGATGAGAGAGAAGCTGTTGAAGGATAAATCTCGTCTGGTAACGTTTCCGTCCTCATTTCTATCACTGACACCGAGAACATGTGACATCACAGGTGAGTCAGCAGTCACATGATCTAAACCAGCGTCTCCGACCACGGCCTCCATCACTTGTAAAGAACAAACTGGACACTATTGAACTGTTTCACACTTGAATTAATTTGGCTAAGTTTACATTCGTACAACGTTTGATCCATGACGTCACCAACTTTTCCACCTGTTTGTCTTTGAGCTGTTTTAACCATTGTAGCTTTGATCCTCATCTGTTTCAATAGTTTTCTCACACTCAGAATCACAAAGCTGCGTTTAGGTGTCACAGTTTTTAATCAGATCATAGTTTCTGTTTTTTTAAATCAAGTTGCACCACACCCTCCCTGAGGTGGAGCAAACACTGGCCGGAGTCACTGATCTGAGTCGCTTCATCCAGAACGCTGCACCAGCCTCTGGTTCACACGAGCTCCGGCTGTGTGTCCGTCTGACTGTCTACTGTCCGACTGTCACTACAGAATAAAAGACAAGTAACTGGAATTATCGTGGACGGAGCCTCAGGTGGAAACGGCTGCCTGCATGGAAACTAACATCTGCACCTCGACCACCTGAAGGACAGGTCGACTTCACACTGAGCTGAACTGAGCTGTGTGTTTACTTTATGAGCTGCCTTTGTCCAGCTGGGCTATAAGCACATGGACTCTGGACCAATGATCAAAGCAATGACTGGGCTCCATCCACCTCCAGCTGCGACTCTGAACAGAACGACAAGATGTGGTTTTGATGCAGCCTTTAGTTCAGCTGGGTTTGTGAATCCAGTTGTTGTGAATCCAAAGCGTCTTCAAGATCTTCGGCGTGTTTCAGCTCCAGATGTGTGAAACTGTCTCGCTTTTAATCTTAACCTGCATTTTTTTGGTGAAAAATGATGCAAGTGGATGAAAACAGTTGATTCAAAGTCTCTGACAGACGATTTGAATCTTGCAGCTGATTGTTTGTGGAGCTGCTGGTGATGTGCTTGCATGCTCACGGCAGCTGACGGTGAGCGTTTACCTGTGCCGTGGTGATGACATGTGACTCTGCTCCGCAGCGACTCCGTGTCCAGCGTCGGCTCCGTCGGCACCGAGGACGTCGGAGAGGGGATCCGTCACTGGTTGGGAGTCCCGAGGGGAAGGTCCCGTGGTGGCAGCTCTCCCTACGGAGGCAGTACCATCAGCAGCCAGGGGGGGCGCCAGTCGGTCGCTGACACCATGAGCACCTACAGCTTCCGGTAACTAATGTTCAAATATCTGAAGGTTTAGGACTGAGAAAATGTGAAGTGAAAAACTGACTGAACTAAATGAGGAATCAGTTCATAGAGAAAATAATGGACGGTGGATCAGTCCATCATTGGGCTGCTGTGATGGACCAAGTGTCTCTTTTGTCCCCTTCAGTTCTTGTGTGGATCCTGATGATGAGAGCTCTGAGGCCGGAGGGGCCGCAGGTGTGGGTCGGGCCCCGTCCTCCTCGGCGCTGTCCGAGCTGCTGGACGGGCTGCGTAAGCGCCGAGCCGGAGGCGAAGCGGGAGACGGCGCCGGCAGCACCGTCTCTCTGCCCGTCTATCAAACGACGGCGGCCTCCACTCTGAGACGCAGAGCCTCGGCGCTCTCTCTGGGTCCAGAGGACGTCCAGGAGCCCCGGCCGGGCCCCAGCATCCTCAAACCGTCCTCGCCGCTCCTGCCTCGTGCCGCCAGCGCTCGCTCCATCGGTGACGCTCAGACACCCGCCGCCTCCTCCACAGCTGCAGCCAAACTGTCCCGCTTCAGCTCCTCGGACTCCCTCTCCTCCGTCCCCTCGCTGCCCCGCCTCTCCTCCTTGGCCTCCTCCCTCGCCGCCCGCCATCGGCCCCCCTCCCTGTCCATCCCAGAAGAGGACCCAGAGCAGCCCTTCCGCTCCGTGACCTCTCCCCTCCAGCGCTCCCCTCAGGCTCCGAGGCGGTGCATGCTGGGTAGTCTTGTCTCAGAGGACGGAGGTGAAGCCCCTCTGGGTTCAGAACCCATGGTCTTCCAGAACCGCCGCCTGACCGGGGACAACGACGCAGCCTCCGACATCCTGCCCGCCATCCGCAGAGCTCAGTCCACCAGCAGCCTGGCCGGCTCGGTCCGGGGGGGCCGGAGGGCGCTGAGCGTCCACTTCGGAGAGCTGCCCCCCTCCACCCGCAGCAGGAAGAGCTCTGAGACCGAGTCGTCCAGCTCCGGCGGGTCGGGGGGAGGCTCCCAGGACGGGGGGCCCAGGCGCAGGTTTGAAAGGCCTCAGGGAGAAAGACTGGAGGCGGAGGGCAGCGAGGGTGGGGACGTGGCCTCCGTCATGAAGAGGTACCTGAAGAAGGAGATCGACTGAAGCGGATCAGGTGAGGTTTATATTCATGACCACTGGGGGGCGCCAAATCAGGACATGGTCGAATTCTACACATCCAGCTTTTAAATCAGATCAGAGCAAAAGTCTAAAATGATCATGATCCAACACTTTGGTCCAACTAGAAACAAACAAACTGTTTTCATGAACCGAGCTTCAGACGTTCATGTTCTCCTCAGAATAAACTGTAATAACTCATCCAGAAACTTTTCCTCCAGCAGAATCATCAAAATTTCAGTTTGTTCAATTCTCCTTTGTGACTAACCTGAAAAACTCCTCTCGTTCCCTCGAGTCTCAGCTGCACTTAACAAACTTCAGCTCCTGATTGCTGCTTTGGGAAACGTTTTAAAAACACTCTTCACTTCTCAGATCAAGAAACGTGAATGTGTGAATGTGATTTTACACTAAACGTCTGAGATAAAGTAGAAGGAGCTTCATTCGCTTCAGTTTCTGGTTCTGAGGTTTCAAATCTCTTCAGTCACTCCAGAATAAAACTGATTCAGAAACAAGTCCAACTATTTTTAGTTTGTCTGTCAGTGGCTCCTGGTGATTCGGAGGTGTTTGATGAGAACAGGTCTGGACCTGAACCTTCCTCTCTCGTCTGACCATCCTGTCTCTGTCTCTTCTGTCCCGCTCTCTGCGTGTGTCCTCCTCCAGACCGCCGCCGCCGCCGCCGCCGCCGAGGCTCCAGCAGACGCTTCACACGTCAACAGGGATCTTTGTTTTTTTGAGTCAGTTAAAGCCGCCTGAAAATACATCTGTTCAATCCAAAGCACTCACTCAATGTGTTTTCAGATATGCACTGTTTGTATAGAATAAAAAGTGAAATGAACTTTTTTGCTTTGAGAATTTATTTCATTTTTTTTCTTGTATTTACATTCAGTCACCACAAACCAGATTTACTTCTTATGACATTAGAATTACATGAACTCAAACTAGAATATAATGATCTTCCAGTATAAAACTAAAAGCTGGTGTTTTCAGATTCTGTATTTAACCATCTATATTTTTACACATGTTCCCATGAGTCAGTTGAAGGCAGGTGTTGTTCCTCTGTTGTTTACAGTAGATTCACACAGCTGTTCACATCTGGAGCCGTCGAGCGTGGCGCCGGACTGCCGGCGGCCGGAGGAGTCCAGGGTGAGAGACCGAGCCAGGCAGCGACTCCTCCCTTGTGTTGGGCCAGTTTCAGGTCAACAGGCCGTTTCCCCGCCGCTCCTGATCCAGACGTGGTGGATCCCCGGACGTGTGGGCGGAGTCAGCCTCGAGTGCAGGGTCAGTGTGATTCTCTTGGTAAAGTTAGAGGAAGCTCTGTGTGGAGGTTGAGGCCGAGCTGTCAGCGCCTCGCCGGATTTGTTTTCCATGTTCTTTATCCCCATCTGCTGCTGTGCGTGAGCCGGGCCAGAGTTCAGCTCGAGGTAACGTCAGCCGCAAAGTGAGTCCACATCAAACCATCTGCAGCCGCCGCAGCAGCAGTGAGGCTGAGAGCAGCAGCTGAGACGTCTGGAGCGTCTGCAGGAAAACCCTGGTCTGCACCTCAGCCACAGCCACAGGATGTCCCTGCTGCTTCTGTGTTCTTCAGACTTTCATTCAGCAGAAGCATCTTCATAGATCTGCAGCAACAAAAACTCCTTTTTAGAAACGATGTGACTGCGACAAAGTGAAAAGTTTGCATGAAAACAAAAAAGACTGAAATGATCATTTGGACTAAACATCAACATTTTAGCAGAAAAACTGGAAACAATGAGGACTTTTCCTGAAACGAACTGAAACTGTGTCGTCTTCTTCCTTTCACCGCCTCCTTCCTTTCACCGCCTCCTTCCTTTCACTGCCTCCTTCCTTTCGCCGCCTCCTTCCTTTCGCCGCCTCCTTCCCTTCACCTCCTCCTTCCTTTCACTGCCTCCTTCCCTTCACTGCCTCCTTCCTTTCACCTCCTCCTTCCTTTCACCACCTTCTTTCCTTTCACCTCCTCCTTCCTTTCAGCGCCTCCTTCCTTTCACCACCTCCTTCCTTTCACCGCCTCCTTTCACCTCCTCCTTCCTTTCACCGCCTCCTTCCTTTCACCGCCTTCCTTTCACCGCCTCCTTCCTTTCACCACCTCCTTCCCTTCACCGCCTCCTTCCTTTCACCGCCTCCCTCCTTTCACCGCCTCCTTCCTTTCACCACCTCCTTCTTTTCACCTCCTCCTTCCTTTCACCGCCTCCTTCCTTTCACCGCCTCCTCTTCGCTCTGTGTCCGAAGCTCGGCTGCTCCAGTCCTTCGGGGAAACCAGCTGTTGTCACCTGTGTTCTTAAAGGCCACTTAGCCGACGCATTAAAGCTCGTCTGCTGAGTGAAATCTTGAGGTGACATTAATGATAAGAGTCAAGCAGGATAATTAGTTTATGAGAATATCTGTGGCTCCAGGATTAGAGGCTTAATATTATGGATTAACATTATCTGCAGATCTGATGGAGGTTCCACTCCCCCAGTCTGGAGCCAGTGTTTCTGCAGCTCAGCTCCGTGAAACTCTGATTGTTCACTCGATCTAATCTTTATCGTTGCACAATGAAAGGAGCCTGCAGGAGCTGGAGGCCCGGGATCGATTCGCTCGTTCACAAGTATCAATAAACATCAATGTGGTTTTTACAAAGAGAGAAGGAGCAGCCGAGCTTCGTTTCCTCTCGCTGCCGTCGGAGAGAAGTCGAGGAAAGAGCGGAGGAAACAAACTGCGGCGAAGGAGAAGAGAACAAACGACATCCTGTAGCACGGCCTTCTTCTCCATCCTCCTCCATCCTGCTCCATCCTCCTCCATCCT
>JBBMOC010000441.1:0-46003 GCA_037975185.1 Centropyge bicolor
GTGTGTGTGTGTGTGTGTGTGTGTGTGTGTGCTTTTATAAACGTGTCCACCAATCGGTCCAAACTCGTCCCCCCTTCTTCCCCCAGGAAATGACAACAGCTACTTCGACTTGGCGCAGACTCTGCGTCAGAGAATCACAGACATGAAGATCAAGATCGACAGGCAGCTGAGGATCCTGTCGGCCCTGAAGGAGCGGGTCAAAGACCAGGTGGTCGAGATGCAGAGACTCGAGGTACAAAGACACAGCGGTGTGGTCGAAACACTTTCTTTAACCTCAGGGTCCGGCGAACCCTCCCACTCCTGCTGAGCTCACTGAGAGTCACAGACACTAAGAATAACAGACAGAGATCGAAAAATATCTTTGAATAAAGTTCACTACAGCTTCAGTTATCAGCTGGTTGACTTCAGATTCTCGGCAGACTTGCTTCATGTAAACACACTCATTCAGAAAACAGGAAGCGTGTTTCCAACTCTCGGTCTCCTCCGTCAGGTGGATATCGACATTAAGCTCCGTTCCTGCAAAGGATCCTGCAAAGGCTACTCCGAGTACCAGGTGGACCACGAGAGCTATGTGGGTCTGGACAAACAGGTGAGGACCTGACTCCACTCAGAGATCTTTACCTGCACATCGACCATCGCCTGGGTTAAAGGCTGATGGAGGCTGAGTGGATAAAAGATTCTGGAGTGATTAAGACACACTGAGGCTTGTTTTGTCACCTCAAATATTCTGTGCAGCATCAGTTCGCTCAGCTCGAACTCTGCTGTATAATTTAGGTTGAAGCTACATTGAGAGATGTGGCCAAAGCTTTTTGTGTGACAGAATATCTGTGGCAGGTTTTATTAAATAATGTGTATGAAAACAGTGAGTTTGGCAGATTAACCACCAAACATCAGAAATCTACACAGGACTATTCATCCTCACACTCAGAGCCTGAGTTCTCACCCAGTTTCCATAGCTCTGCTCCCAAATCAGGTTGTGCATATTCGTTTTGCTGAGAAGCAGCTTCCTCTCTCTGCCCGTCTCACAGGTCAATCAGCTGGAGTCCCAGTCGGCTCAGAACATCGAGTCTGTGGGGACGCTGTACGTGATGAAGAGCCGGCCGCTGAAAGACGCTGTGGTGGACAGTCACTTCAAGTCCAGGGACACGGACAGCCCAACGGCAGGACAGCAGACAGAGGACATGTTCCCTGAGGTGAGGGACACGTTGTGCTGGTTGGACAGCTCCAAAATCATCCTGCAGACTTTGACCTCACATCATGGTATCGACTCGCTGACAGTGAGCTGACTGAGTGTATTCTTTGTCTGTGTCAGGTGAATACGGTCCAGTTGGTCCTAGAGGAGGAAGGCTCCAGCTCCTCCCCAGCAACCATCTCCAAGGTTCCAGGTACTTCCTACTCTGCATCTACATCCTCTTCAACGCACACCTCAGCTTCCTCCTCCTCCACACCATCTAGATCCATCACTGAGCTCGGAGGACATGGCGATGGCGATTTGTTTGGCTTGGGTGGAGGCTTCGAAGGCCTCGGCCAACCGAGCACAAGCCACGTGACCACCAAATCCGTTAGCTGCACCAAGAGCATCAGGAGGACCATCGTCCACACGAAGGACGGGCCTGTGGAGAGGATGGAGGAGGTGACGGATGGAGGCCCTGAGTGCCAAAACATGGCATCCTCCTCCTCCTCCTCTTCTAGTGTGACCACCACCGTCCATCACGGCGGCACCAAGGGAAGCCTCTTTGGAGATTCCAAAACTGGGTTTGGGAATCCCTTCGGCGGTGATACCGGGTTCGACTTCGGCGCGTTCTTGACAGACAACGCAGAGGACGACCTTCCTGATCTTCAAGCCCGCAGTGTGAAGAGCGTGCGTGTCGAGCGGGAGGCCGATTATATAGGAAAAGGTACCAAAACATCAGACCTGGAGTAAAATCTGCAAGAGCCAGGGCAGCGCACTCAGCTAGCCAGCGTGCTTTAGCATTAGCTAGCTTGCTAGCTAGCCTTATGTACCAAAAATATGAAGTGAACACAGTAATTGTAATTGTTTAGTGCAAGAGCTTAAAAGTTTTCACATTCAGTGTGATGTATGAGGTCATTACTGAGGCGTTTGGGCTCAATCAACAAAACTGATTGGAAACTAAAGACTGAGGAACTTTAAGTCTTCAAGAGAACTGGATAGGAATCCTGCTGATATTTGTCAAAATTAAGTGTTTCTGAGAAAGTGAAGTAAAAGCAAACCAATGACTCAGAGCCAAGCAGATGTTTGTGTGTGTTGTATGTTCTTAAATGCACAAAGTTTACTCTTCATGTCATTAAACCCTCATGACTCCCAACATGACGTCAGGGTCCTCAGTGCAGCTCCGGCCTTGTTTTTGTTCAAGCCACAAAATCCAGCTCATAGTCCAAATGTAAACAGACAGAATTGGCTTAACACCGGGGGTTAATGGGACAAAGTACCGTTAGTACTCCTATGACTGCAGTACATTTCAGCCAGCCGAGCCAAAGCCGGTCCCAGCTAACTGACGGTCTGCGCTGTGCCCCTCTGTTCGCAGATTGTGTCGCAGCCTACCAGAACCACCTGAACGGGGAAACGAATGGCCTGTTTAAGATCAGACCTGGCGGCACGGACTCCACAGAGGTAGTGGAGGTTTACTGCCGGCAGGAGGGGTTAATGGGCGGGTGGTTGTTAGTCCAGCAGAGAGAGAGTGGCGTGCTCAGCTTCAACCGCACCTGGGCCGAATATCGCACCGGGTTCGGCTCGGTCGACGCGAAGGGCGGGGGGGAGTTTTGGCTAGGCAACCATAACCTCCACCTGTTGACTAATCAGGGCGAGACCATGCTAAAGGTGGAGCTGGAGGATTGGGATGGGGGTGTAGCCAGTGCCGAGTACACAGTCAGGGTGGGCTCGGAGGAGGAGGGGTACCCGCTGCATGTGTCGGGGTACACCGGGGACGCCGGGGACGCTCTGGTGATGCCTGAGTCCGATATGGCGCCTCACCTGTCCCACAACGGGATGAAATTCAGCACCTTTGACAACGACAACGACAGGTGGGATAAGAACTGCGCGGAGGTGTACGGGGGCGGGTGGTGGTACAACAGCTGCCAGTCAGCTAACATGAACGGGATTTACTATAAAGGCACGTACGACCCGGAGAAAAACACGCCGTATGAGACTGAGAACGGAGTCGTGTGGGTGACGTATAAAACAGCAAATTACAGCCTGAAAACTGTCAGGATGCTGATTCGAGCAGCTGCGTTTTAATGAGGACAAAATGATCACAAACCATAAAACAGGCAGTTTAACATACATCCATGGATTTAAAGCCCGAGAAAAGTTGGTTAACAGGCCCAAAGACAAGAGCATGAAACGAGAAGGATAAATATTTGAGGCCAAAAACCAGAAGTGTTTTCAGACCTTTGGACTGTTGATCTGCTGGTAAATCATTCTGAGATTTCAAAATCAAACTGTGTCGCTGTGTCTTCATGCTTGTTTGTATAAACTTCACTGACCTGTTTGTTTTCTGATCCATGTTCTTGGAAAGACCTGATGTTTCAACTCTGTGCAGACGAACTCTGCTCGATCAATAAAGAGTCACTGTTCACTTCAGCAGCCGTGCTTTGTGCTCTTCTTTTAGTCTGAATCAAACAAAATGCTTCAGATCGTGTCTTTATTCATGTTCGTTCACTGAAAGACAAGTGAATGATTTTGTTTTCTAAAACACTAATGAAAAACATATCGACTGAAATTGTCGTTGAACCATTGAAATCAAAACAAAAAATAACAAGGGAGATTAGAAAAGTTAGTTAAGACATGTTCCTAAAATCAGTCTTTGTCTATAGAAGCAATTATATTAATATAGAATGTGTTAAAAAAGGTAGACTGAGAGAAATAATGAGGAAAGAAAAGAAACACTTGTGTAACACAGTGAAACCATAAATTCTACCAAAGGATCCATTCAAACTGAGCTCACCTGTGTCGTCTGAAGCACTTTGTGACGTCAACACTAAAGAGCTGCCAAATAAATAAACTTTTACTTAGCCATCTAATATATTCTCACTCAAACTAACTAATTATTACCTACAATATTTTTTGTTTCAGTCAGGAAAAGCAGAGTCCAGGGAAACAGCAGGTCACACAATGAAACAAGGGCCTTCAGGACTCTGAGGGTCTAGATGTTCATCCAGTCTGTTTCATCCAGGCAGAATTACAATGATGTTCCTGTGAGAACAGAAATGAAACAAGAATCATTAGAAGGAAAAAGATTCATGAGAAGAAATCATTAAAAGCAGTTGAAGGTTTAGACAAGTTCAGTTTGTTAAATAACTTTTGTTTGTGTGAAATCCAACGAATCACAGGGTATTGAAGCTTCATCTCCTAAAGCTGAACAGGAGCTTTAGGAGATGAAGCCCCCCCTCGGTCTGTCTGAACCGAGGATCCCCCCCCCATCGTCGCCTGTTTGAATGAGAGCTCAGTTGCAGTTGAACTGATCACCGTCCTCTTTGTGTTTGGTTTGATTGTGTCCAGTTTGTATGAGGCTGAGGCAGCAGAACCAAGATGGCCGACGGTCCCCCCCCAGTCACACCCAGACGAAACAACGGTGTCGAGCAAAGTCAGACGTGGCTTTGTGTTCAGATGACGACTGGGTGAGCAACATGCAAACTGCTGACGTTTCTCTGACTTAGCTTCATTTCCTGCAGACTGACCCCAACCCCTGATGTTCCAGATGTTGTAACAGTATCTTCTTGTGATCAAGGTTTCATTTCCATGATGCTAATAAAGTTTCTTCCTAGATTATTCTAGTGCCGATCAGTCAGTGACTGTTTCCAGACCTCGGTCTCAGCTCTGCTGTCGAACCCTCGTGTTCCTCTCCTCAGGTTTCGAAATGCCCCTCTGGCTGCAGACTCCAGGGTCTGATCCGGCAGATGGAGAGCAGGGTGGACAGAAAACTGAGGACGGTGTGCAAGACGGCAAAGATGTACGAAGACGTGGCTGAGAAGTCCCTGTTGGCCATGACACACATCTACAGCTGCAACCGCAGACTCATCGAGGACAGATACAGTAAGACTGACTGTGACTGGCCGACCAGAACAGACCGACACTCTGGTAACGCAGACTGACTAACGCTGTGCTCGTCTCCAGCGGCAGAGCTGAAGTTCATGGAGGACGCTGAAGGTTTGACGGGGAACCTCACGGCGCTGAGAAGACGATCGTCCAGGCTGTCGCAGCACCTCGACGAGCTGCGCCGCAGCGTTCGGACACAACTGGAGGATTTGTATCGAACAGAGGTGACAAAAAATCTGCAACCCGCAGCTTGTTAATGCTCAGTGTAAGTTACTGTGAAAGATGGTCGTGTGGCTCTGAACCTGCTGGATGTGCAGATAAGAAGCTGTTTGCTTCCAGTATGTTAACTTCATGAGGGAACAACATGTGGACGCTGTGTTTCCTGCTTGTTGCTGACGTCTTCCTCGTGTCGACAGGTGGACGTTGACATGAAGCTGCGAGCCTGCGCCGGCTCCTGCCGCTCGGTGGCACCGCTCAGCCTCGACCATCGCAGCTATCAAACACTTCACACCGACCTGGACCAGACGGAGCAGAGGCTGAACCAGAGAGCGAGGGCAGCTCCTCCTCAACACGTCCCACAGATCCTGCTGCGGCCTGTGGAAGTCGGCCCGTCGCCCTCACAGTATGGAAGCATCCCGCCGGCCCAGAGAGAACTGCTGACCCAGTTTGAAGACATCAGGCAGAGGCAGATGGTTGTGGAGCAGCTGCTGGAGGAGACTCTCGGCTCCGCAGACCTGGAATAAAAGTGTTCTTTCTCAATTCAACTGCGCGTTGTTGCTTGGTTCTGAAAGAGTTAATTCAACGGAGAAAATTATTGATCTATATTTGTTTCGATTTGTTTCGTAAGTGTCCAGTGGAGCCTGACACATCTTTGACGAAACGCAGCAGCTGAGAACATTCGACCTCGACAGCAAACAAAAACATTTCCAAAAATTAAAAATCAATTTGAATGAATACCAGAGCAGAAAACTGTGAAGCACAATCATTGAATGGGATGAATCTCTCACTTTCTATCAAAGCAAATGTTATTGTACTGTTTTAAAGGTAGAGCTTGAAATGTTGTGGTCGTTTTCTGAACCTGTCACATTCACCTCAAGCTAAAATATGATGATGCCTCTGAAGGTTGTGAAGATCATCATCTTAGACTTTACAGACTGTAGTAACCAGGCGTCCTGCTGGTTCTGCTGTTGCTAAAAGTTCGTATGACCTCTGTTCAATAACGAGTCGTTGACAGCTCATTTCTCTCTTTTTATGGTTTCTATATTTATCTTTATTTATTTCACTGTTGTGCCATAATAAGGTGCACAGACATTTTCCATTTCTGTATTCGTCTCACTTGTTTTATGTTTTTTTTACCAACATTTTGTTATTAATGGATCAATTAATAAAACAGTATGAAGCAGTAAGGTGTCACTGAATTATTGCTCGCGTTTCTTATCAAATTAATAATTACACTTGGTTTGATCTGCACTACTGTGTTTTAACTGTTTTCTGTTTTGAAGACGGAGCAGGAGGATCGAGTTTCTCGTTTGGCAGGAAAGTGAAGTTCATTTCTCAGGTCCCTGACGTGCAGTGAAATAAGAACCAGAGCAGACAGAAAGTAGGTTCCTCAATGTGTTTATTGAGTAGCGGAGGAGAGTTGGCATCAACTCGTCCTAATGGAGGACACTGAAGACGACAGACACAGTGAGACAGGACAGATCACATTCACTCACAGCCTCTGTCTGAGGACGTGACACGTTTATCATTTCATATTTCTCCTTATTTTACTTTTTATTCACAGTAATGAGCTTAATGAGTTCCTCTTCTTCGCTTTTCACAGCAGCGTCCAGACTCAGACTTCACTGTGTGTGAATGTGTTTCCATCAACACAGAAAACAGCTAAACTAAAGGAAACTCTTTATTTTGGCGGTTTCCTGTGTGTGTGTCCATTATGTGTGTGTGTGTGTCGACTCTGTGATTATCTGGAGGCATAGAAAGGCCTGATCTTCAAGCTGATGGCCTTGAGCGAATACCAGCTGCCCTTCCAGTTCATCCACACCACGCCGTCGTCTGTGCCGTGTTTGGCCATCGAGCTTGTATAGGCTCCGCCCATGTAGTATCGACCATTGGGATTGGCTGAGTGGCAGCGGTTGTACCACCACCCGCCTCCGTCCTCCCTGGAGCACTGTTTGGAGGGATCACCTGGAGTCCTGGTGAGGCGAGGCAGGGAGAGAACATGTTCAGATATCCAACACAAACCTTTACTAGACGACACATGAAACAACGGCACAACATGTGTTTGAGTTATTCGCAGGTTTGGTCACATGGTGTGACTGTCGTCCTGTGAGAGGACACCCACCAGTTGTCGTTGTCTCTGTCATACGTGCTGAACATCATGCCGTTGTGGATGGTCATTGTGCGGTTTTCACCAAACAGTTCTGAGGATCCCTCCAGGAAACAGTTCCCAGCAGTACCGGAGTACCCGTCAACCGCCAGCACATAGTTGGACGACTCTGACTGGATGGTGAACTGGTTATACTGAGCATGGACCTGAACGACAGCAGAAATTATGTGAGTTTCATTTCACACTTTGATCGTCTGAAAATGCTTGTTGGTAAATAATTAATGGAAGAATCAGTCACACAGAGAAGAACCCAGGTGAAAGTCAGAAGGAAACTAAACCGGGTTTTACATGGACCACCTTTCAATGATGCTAGAAGACATTCGATTTTTCAGAATCAAAACCTCACCTTGGCTCCTGTCCAGTCCTGCATCTCAATGAGAACCTCAGTGGGGCCCATCTTAGTCACCTGACTGATGCGGTCATTGCCCAGCCAGTATTCACCTGTCACATGATGAGGGAGAAGGTTATGCTAGTCAACCACCAGTCATAGGAAAACTGATGGATATGTCTCAGATAGTGAAATGCTTTTTGCGTTGAGGATCCGAGACACAGTCCCTGATTCATATGTTGACAGTCTTACCAGGAGTCTCACAGTGGCCTTTGCCAACATCGAAGGCGATGTTGCCGAAACCACGTCGATACTCGTCCCATCGTCGGCCGAAGTCGACGCTGCCATCAAGCCTGTTCTGGATGAGGAGCCATCCTGGGAAATAGAAGAAGTTCTCTTGAAAACAGGGACAGTTTGAGCAAAGGGCTAAACATCCAAGTTACTTATGATAAAAAACAAAGTAAAAGGTTCTGGAACTCAAGAGTTCTGGCCTCACCTCCATTCTGGGTGAGCTGATCACAGAAAACCTTGTACGGAGGGAAAAATGCGTCGGGCTGGATCAGGTACATCTGGGAGTCTTTTCCTCCTCGACGGTAGATGTCCTCACACTCCTTCCCTGAATCACACAACAGAGACCCACAGAGAAACTCAGTGTGTTGTTCATTTCCTCCAACACTCTCATACTGTGTTGAACATTTCAGCCTGTAGGGGGCACCACACGTACCAGACACCACTGGGATGGGACAGGAGGTCTTGCATGGCTCCTTGCACTCCTCCCTCTGGGCCTGGATGGCCTTCTCCAGCTTCTGGATCTTCAGCCGGATCTTGTCCAGGACGCCCTGCAGCCACATCAAACATCAGAGGTGTCTCATTCTCGACACTTGTTCTGTTTGTGTGTTGAGTAAAATCCTCTTTGTTTTGTTCCGTTTTTGTAAAGTATCTATGCTCAGTATTGTAATTAGCAGGTTTTGGTTTGTGAGTGAGGACGACCGCCACATGAATGTTTCCTCCCGACGACTCGTTTACCTGCAGCACTCTGATGTTGGAGGGGAAGACAGTGTCCACCGTCTCCTTGATGTAGGCGTGCTGCTCCTCCACTCGGTCGGTGTACTGACCCACCACCCTGCTGTTGTCTGAGAGGACGCACAGAGGAAAGAGTCAGTTTCATTTTAGTGAAAACAGTTGAAGCTTGAATGTTGGAGCTGATGGAGCCATGTTGCAGTTCAGAAACCACAGTTCACCAACATCATCAAGGTGTATTTTTTGTGCTTAGTGAAAGAAGCAGCTCAGGTGCTTCTCACCGTTGATGAGTCTCTGCCGCTCCCTCAGGGAGATGGAGATGCTGTTGATGTAGTTGAAGACCTGGTTGGAGGATCTGGACAAATCCTCCACCTGAGGCTTGAGCTCATTGATGCTCTGTGATGAAGGTTCACAGACATAAATCAATAAAAGATCAGTCAATCCCAGAGTTCTCTCCAGGACAGTGTGAAACTGAGCAGGCAACAACGCCATGCTTCTACACTGGAGCAATTTTCACACAAAGACATTGGTTCATGAGTTGATGGTGATTCAGGAAAAGGGTTTCATTTACCGTCTTGATGTTCCTCTCTTGCTTCAGCAGCGCAGTCTTCAGCTCGCAGCCGCTGGGACACAGGACGCCCTGCCAGACGAGAACACCTCCGTTAGCTGCTGTGTTTCACTCACTTTCTTGTTCTTTGTTCCTTCAAAGACGTTTGCTTTTACTGTCTTTACTCATTGGACCATAGTGGTTTGAATACTTTAGCCCAGTGTTGTATTAGCTTAGCATTAGCACGGAGCAGTTTCCACAGCAGGGGGATCCTTCGTTCAACACATGAATGAAAACCAGTCAGCAGCCGTTTGTGGCAGATCAGTAACTAGTTGCTCATTTTTGGTCAAGACGAAGTCGCCATTAGATAAAAATCTAATCACAGGGGATTTAAGATTATGGGGTTTTGTTTTTTTCTTCAAATGAAACTTTCTGTTTCAGTGAAGTAAAGACTCTACAAACTGGTGCTTCACTTTGGGAAACTCTCAGCAGAAATGTCTCGTCGGTGCCATTTGTTGACTCTGAGCTCCAACAGGTTCGTACCATCTCCTCTGAGGCGTGTGTGCAGCCTCCGTCCTCCGGCTGCTCCACCTTCTCCTCCTGGCGTGCTCTGGCGGGGGCTGGCGTGGGGCGGCCGCGGTACCTGAAGAGCCAGAGGCAGCAGGTCAACATGGGGGACACAGACCACCATTACGTCCAGCTTCTGTTTCTTCCTCGTGGTGTTTCTGTGTGAACCTACCTGCCGCTGCCACCGATGGGCCGCGGGTTGTAGCGGTTTGGGTTGTAGGTCTCCCTCCCCCTTGATAGTGGACGGTGACCACGAGCATCGACAGTCGCTGACCCCTGCAGGAAAAAAGAGGAAATGAGCCAAAGATGAAGGAAATCGATTACAAAAAATAGGAAAACAAATGAGATTCAGGTTGAGGTCAAACAGACTCCTCTTACTGTCTTATTGGCTGCTGCGTTCGTGGTGTCCTGTGGAAGAGACAAGAAAACTATTGTGAATATGTCTGAATACTTGTGTTTGTAGCTGTTTAAAAGCCACATTATCGACTGAGGAAAGCTTGTAATCTGAGTCTCAGTAGTTTTGGTCTGAGTACAAGAGCGCGTGACAGAAAAAAATACAAACCAAAAACTCTGATAATTGAAGTCAAATTTGAATAAATAGAAGTTTTTTGAATTGATCGCTGCAACTAAATAATGTTAACTTCAAACATGCTTCCGATATTCCAGAGGGTTTGTGGGTAAGTGTCCTCACACACTTTGGGAACTCGACCAGTTGAAGTCTCACCGTGTCGTAGTCGTCGTACTCCAGGTCGTCGACCGCCCAGGCCGAGTACGCACACAGGTAGAGCAACAGCAGCGTCCTCATCGTCCTCGCTCGATTGACTGACTCTTCTCAGCGTGTCGTCAGTGTGTCCTCAGTCCTTTGTCTGTCCCTCAGTCTCTGACCTGCCTTTTATCCTCTGCCTCTGTGACGTCTCCTCATCGATCTCCTGACGTTGGTCAGTGTCTGCAGGGACAGTTTACTCAGCCTGACTCAGTCCCACTTCATGACCAGGGCCAAACACTGAGAGTCGACTGATTAGTCACCATTTGTTGAACATATTTGTGAGCAGGTTCCAGTTGGACCGTCTTTGTTTGAGGCTGGTGCTGGTCAGACAAACACACAGTTCCAAACTGAACAAGTTAATCCTGGAGTCCTCAGTGACGAGCCCGAGGTCACGTCACTGAGGCCTCCAGTGTTTTCAGATGAAGCACATTTAAATGAACGTTCAGTACTTGTGAATCCTTGTTGGGAAATGACCGGACTGTATTTCACTATAACACGAGTCACATGATGCAGGTTTATTATACGTCTCCTTGAATGATTTATTACATTTTCTGTGTAAAGATACAGTGAGAGTGAAAAAGTGAAAACTTCACGTCACAGTCGAAGCTTTCCTTTGTGAAAACACTGCAGTGACTCCGCTGTCGGGAATCAGGACGATTGAGCAGCCGATGTTTGTTGGACAGTTCGTGTTGCTGTGTTACGACATCACAGACCTCAGTGAACAAACAACCCTCTGCACTGGTTTGTTCCCTGAATCGACTTCTGCTAAAAACTGGTCCGTGTGTTTAACCTGAACTTGACTCTTTGTGGGGACGGACAGAAGCAGAAACGTCTCATCAGGTCAAACTTTATTGACTCAGCTCCTAAAGCTAAACCTCTCATTTGTTTGCTGCTGGTTGACAAACTTTTGGAGTTTGGTTTGACTTGTGACACTAATGTTCTATTCTTCACACAGGAAAAGTAAAAAACAAAACATTTCACTGCGACAAATCGTCGCCACAAACTCACGAATGAAGTCATTTATTTGAAGATGAAAATAATTTTACTAAAAGAAAAAACAAGCAAAACCTCTAACACTGTCTCTAATATCTCTAATATCCATCATTAAAATAAAAACCAGGACAGAAACAGGGACAGACGGATCCTGCTGGTGGATCCAGGAACTTTCAGCCTGGAAACCTGTCGGATTTGTCCGTTGTTCAGATCCTCTTTACACAAACAAAAGGGAGAGACTCGTTGCACGCAGCGGAGTTCCAGGTCCACTCGTCTGCAGAGGACAGACAGACACGTTAGACTTCAAGCATTTTTCTAATAATAATATTCTAATAATATTAATATTATAACATTCTGCCAGATTGACCACTATGACCTGACCTGACTTTCACTCCGTCAAATTCAGTCAATACTGAAGCTTTATTATCAGTTAGATTACAGTTGATGATGATGATGTGTGTGTGTGTGTGTGTGTGTGTGTGTGTGTGTATGTGTGTGTGTGCAGTATATTACGTCCATAATTCGTCTTCACACAGTGCTCAGTTCTCTCCTTTTCAGGGTCCTTGTACCAGTTTTCATAGCCAAACCTGGAGCCGTCGCTCCACATCCAGAAACCAGGCTACAGACACAAAGACACAAACATTCACAGATGTGTGACACTTTGTACACGTGACAATCGATTGGAAAAAAGACTAATTAGTAGAATAACTGAGCTAATTAATGATGGTGGATCATATCTCTCCTCTAAAGGTGCTCTGACAGCGACCAAGGTCAGCCCTGAAATATGAATCATGTTTTGTCCCTTTGAAGTTTAGAACAACTTCATTTCCAGAGAATTTCACTGTTTGAAATGTTCTGTTATTTTACTAATTATAAAGAAATGGTATGAAACTGGTATCTGTAAATGAAAACGAGAACAACTGTAGGTGAAGCAGTAAGATTGAGCAGAAGAGTTCAGTACATATATGGCATCGTGGCCTCCGATCCAGGCTTCAGGGAAGTCGTGGGTGTGTCCTCTGGTCAAGGCCTGGATGAAGTGACTCTCCTCAGGGCTGTGGACTGACGCCAGGTTCGCCCCTTCGAACAGACAGTAAGCCTGACAAGAGCAGAGCGTTCCAACATGTGAGTCACGACAGCACCACTGCATGCATCTGCTCTGTCATGCTGTGAAACGAACACTGCAGCCTGCAGGGGGCGCCCTCCCCCAGCCCTCACCTCGGCTTCATGCCACATTTTCGGGCTGTCGATGAAAACGAAGCATCGTGTCCTGAAGTGAGCCCAGTCGTAGGGGCAGTAGAAGTCCAAGTCTGAAAACAGCATCAGAGAGAAGAACGACTTTACTGAACTGTTGATATTTAGATTTTTAGAGTAAAGGACGTGTTTGTGCTGATTCACAGGTTTGTTCATCTGAAGCACCCTGAATTTATACTGTAATATCACTGATGTGATAACAACACATGAAACCATCAGGTTTACATTGTCATTCCTCACACTGCCACTAGGTGACGCCAAACACTGTTCACAAAATGTCTCAAACTCTTGAGGAAATAATCTCTCTGGTCTCTGATCGGTGACGGGTCCGTGTGACCGACGTGTGAAGGTGGAGCAGGCCTTCACTGTCGCAGCTGATGGAGCTGGAGCTAGTTTCAGTTTGTCCAGTGTTGACAGTTACAGTATAATCTGAAACAGTGCATCGTACTGTTGTTTGGAGTCAGCACCACAGCAGCAGGAAAAGAATCTCAAACTTGTACTCAAGCGCAGTAGCCTCCTTGTACTTAGTTTCTTTGCTTCGTTTCATGCTTGATGTTTTGATCAAAGTGTGACGCACACACACGTCATCACTCACCGCAGTTGACTCGGACGGTCCCCGGCGGCGTCCTCGTGTTGGAGATCTCGTTCCCAGTGAAGACGTCGACGCACCAGCAGAAGCCGGTGGACGGACAGCACTGCTCCGGGAGGAAGTTCCCGTGGGGGTCGCATCCTGGGACGAAGACTCCGACGGCGCTGGGGACGTGGTGCCTGATGAGGTCACAGAGGCCGCTCTGCTTGGGGGCGGTGGAGTTGAGCGGGACGGCTGGGCTCGGGGTGAGGAGGGCGCAGACTGTGAGACACACGCTGAGCAGCTTCATCCTGACGACGACGATGACGATGATGATGATGATGATGATGATGATGGTGATGATGAGAGCGTGGCCTGTCAGCAGACTGTCAGGATCATTTCTGTCTCACACACAGGAAGTGGCAAAGCTAGATCCACAAACTTCACAGCGACAGACGATGCTGTCACTCAGTTTCACTCAATAAGCTGTTAATGCCAGTGGAGGAAAGTCAGTGAGACTGTCCAGAAATCAAAGAGACTCAAATCTATCTTTCAGGAGACAAACACAAAAACTTTGTCACAACAATAAATACAAACGTAAACAGACACAATATGAGATGTAACGAGGTACGATTTTACAAAACTGTCTAAAATAAAGCTCCTTTGTCATTGACTTCAGTTCAGCAGCATCTGTGCATCACAATGAACACACTCCTCCCTTCACTCCTCTGGAGCTCAGGTCAGTCACGTTCCAGCAGTCGTGTCCTGAGCAGACTCACCTGTTCCAGGAGCAGCTGCGTGTTGAGCCTCACACTGATCTCAGCCTTTTATCCTGCAGATCTCTGACGCCGCTCGCGCCTCATCATTTCACCTCCCACCACAGCTCCCTGACAAAGACCCTCAGCACCGGCCCCATATCAGCAGCTTTTCACACAATCCTAATCATGATGAGTGTTTGGTTTCAGCGTTTTTATGTCGGCCTTTCACCTCATTGTTCACAGTGTGTCATTGTGTCTCCACCTCCCAGACGCTCCTCTCTCTTCACACCTTCTAAAGCTGCTCTGCATTGTGCAAATCTGGGTTACAGATGATTTCTGCCAGGAAAGCCTGAGAGCGGCTGCTTCACATGACATATCATCCAGCACATAACACAGACTCTAACATCCACTCAATCCCTCGTGTGTGTGTGTGTGTGTGTGTGTGTGTGTGTGTGTGTGTCACTGTGAACGTCTCCCACTCGTTCACAGTAACATCAGTGTGATTTACTGTGAGAAACTGGAGCCAACTCATGGCAGAAAATCTGAATTATGCCCTGAAGGAAAGAGCATTTTTAGGTCAAATGGCTGTGGTGTTGTAAGAAGCCTGGGGCCTGCAGCTCCGTGTCTGTCTCTGCCATTCTGTGTTCTGGGTGAAGAATATTATTACGAACACACTCAGGTAGCTTCTCTTACAATATCACGCTGTTGTGAACACAGAACACACTCTGATGGGTGACCAGCTGATCCCAGACCTGTGCCCGCTCACTTCCTGTTTGACAGAGCAACCTTCCAGCTGGATTCTGGATCTGGTTCTGGTGAAGTCATGAAGAGACAAAAGAGGTCAGAGAAAAGTAAGCGTCAGACGAGCGGGGACAGAGAGGAAGTGATGGTTGGCTCAGCAGAAGTCTTGGTCACATTCAGAGGTCACAGTACATGATGTAACAGAAGCCACAGACATGACAGCAGGACTTTCCACCGCTTCACTTCAACAACTGACGCTTGTTATTGTCTTAAGCATAATTTGGCCCCATGTCTCTGAAAATGTGCAAAAGATGAACTTCCTGCACATTTTAAATACTGTCGTGCTTCGACGGACACACACTCTCAGATTTCCCCCCCGAAACATCATTTTCATGCTCACTACCTCTTTTCACACTCGGCTGCAGCTGCCGCCTCGTCGCTTCCTCTCAAACACTCCAACACTCTTCAACACGTCTTATCTGTCTCAGCCTGAGTCACTGTGACTTTCTGCACTGTGGGAAACTTAAAGCTTTATCTGATCTTATTACAGTTTGTTTCATTCTCAGGAATCAGCTCAAACCAGGTAAGAAACACTCAAGATAAAAGTCCTTCAGTTCAATGAAGCTATCATTTTTCATTTTATGACCAACAGGAAACTGTCTGTTTATGTCACAGATAAACAGAATAAAGGAAGTAACTGGGCAAATGTTGGCTAGAAAACAGACTGAGTGAAGTTTGGCTTCCCAGTATAAGAACTGGTTCATCTCAGATGAGGCGAGTCTCCAGACACATATGATTTTTTTTTTCTGAAGCTCATTTTAAGATTGGAACTTTACTCTCTCTGCCCTCTCATGTCTCATCTTTTCTTTATGAACAGGAGATGGCAAAAATAAGAAAAGTCCAAACTCAAAGAGAAAACAGTTAGTTTTCCTGCCGTCAGATCACTGTGTCGTCAGCGTTCAGTACTTTTAGACTCGGCCTGTTTTACCTCGTCTGTGCTCCTTCAGTCCCACAGTGGTGCTTTGGATGAGCCTGGATCTCCAGGTTTGTGGCAGCACTTGGTTCTGGGTCGGGGCAGATGTGGATGGAGTCTTGGACTGACGGGTCGGTTTTCTAAGAATGAAGTATTTAAAGGTCGACGTTCTTTGCTTTGGAGAAACAGAAAGAATTGAACATATTCTGGATCAATGCAGAAACATTTCACAGGACTCAGCAGTTGAGAATAAAAATGGTGACTAAATGGTAAAACTTGTTTTTCATGTGAATAATGAGCATATTTGGATTTTATCAGAACAACTGTGAGTGAAATGTGTTATACATTTACAGAAGCCTCAGTACAGGATCATCCTGGCTGCTTAATGAGGGACAATAAATAAATATGGACATGAATCGTTGAAGACTTCCTCTTTCATCAAAATCCCACTTCCTCTCTGGGTTCCTGTCACTTTGGTTCTACCCTGTGTCTCTGTGCTGCCTGATGATTCAGACTCCTTCACTCGGTTCAATATCTCACTCATCTGTCCACTCGATCGCTCTTGTCCTTCCTCCTGTTTCTTCACCTCCAGATTTGTCTGGTCGACAGGATGGAGCAGCTGACCAACCTTTCCCTGACCCTCATCTTGGCCCTCCTCTCCCTGTGCTGGGGTCAGAGGTCGTCCTGCGATCGCTGTGACCTGCGCCTCTCCTGTAACTGCTCTCACGATGGATTCACCCGCGTTCCCATGGTGACAGAGCGAGCTCTGACTCTTGATCTGTCCTTCAACAACATCACAGAGGTGGCTGCTGACGAGCTGACGGGCCACAGACGACTGAGGACTCTGAGTCTCCAGGGTGAGGCCGACAGGATTCTGAATAAGGCTCCAACAAGTCTTGACTTTAAAAACATGTAATCTGTGTTCACAGTGCATTAAAAGAAAGATTGATTTCTTCACCAAAATGGATCAGTAAGGAGACAGTAGGTTGTAATAATTATAACCAGTGAATCTATGTATGAATTAAAACTTCTGAAGCAGACAGAGTTTGTCCTCATGGAAGAAGATGTTTTACTGTGATGAAGAACCTCAGCTTTCAAACCAATGTGGACAAGAAGACCGCAAATTGCTCAATAACGATACAACGATAACGATAACACTGATAATTAATGATGATCAGTGGTCCAAGGACCGAGCCCTGTGGAACACCCAATAACAGTTTTGTCCGACTAAAGGATGTTTTCATGATGCAGCTATTACGATCCTCCAGGTAACAGACTCGCTGTGATCCACCCGTCAGCGTTCGACTCTCTGTGGAGCCTGGAGGAGCTCGATCTGTCCGACAATCAGCTGACTGCTCTCAACCACAAATGGTTCAGCAAGCTGGGAGCTCTGCAGCAGCTCAACCTGCTCAACAACCCATACAGGTAAAGCAATCAGCCTACAGTCCAAAGAGCACACAGACAGGATTCTGAGCTTCAGGTTCCTCTCTGCCCTCCTCTGCTCCAGCTGCCTGGGTTCTCCTCCGGTCTTTCAGAGGCTGGCCTGGTTGAGGAGCCTGGGGTTTGGAGGTCCTGCTCTGGAGGAGCTAAAGAGAGGAGACCTGTCTGGAGTCACCCAGCTGGAGGAGCTCACCGTGCACGCCAACAACCTGAAGAGGTTTGAGACTGACACTTAAAAGTAACTGAGGTCTGTAGGTATCAGATTTTAAAAGCTCTGACTGGTTTGAGTGGTAAAATATCAAACAGTATGAAGACAGAACAACACGTCATCGAACGATTCAGCCACTTCATGCTTGTTGGTAGAATGTAGCAGTAAGAGTAAATCTCTGCTCCAAACAGGAGGAGGTAGTGCTGTTCTGGTAGAACAGGTACAAACTACAGTGTGTTTTGGTGTTGTCAGGATTTGTTAACGTCATGGAAAACAGAATGTCACCTGATTTTTCTGTCACATTGAAGCTTTGATTTCTTTGTCACCTCTCCACTCTCTGTCCACCGATTGAAGGTGCTTCTGCTCCCGTCTTTCACTCCACCTCTCCTCTGATTGGCTCTTGTCTCTCCTCCCCTGCAGGTACGAGCCCGGTGCTCTCGCAGACATTTGGCCGTTGGGTCGCGTCACTTTGAGCCTCCATGGTCCATTTGTAACAAACATAGCGTTGGCCTCCGCTGTGCTCAGCGACGTGACGTACCCTGAGACGCCAGTCATTCTTGAAGACATCGATCTGATGGGGAATCAGTCTGTTCAGGCCTTCAAAGGGATGGCAAGGAGGAGAGTCAGGTTCGACCAAGATCTTCTGTTCTTCTTTTTCAGTATTCATGCAGAATTTCTTATGAAACACTTGAATGAAGTCTTTTCCATCTCTGCCACTCATCCACTGTTCCATAAACAGGCATTCATTTTTCTGACTACATCTTCATTTTGCTGTTAACAGCTCTTGCTCTACAGACACAAACAAAAGCTTTTTCTATTTCTGTTGCTATTGGAAAGAAGTGAAACAAGGAATTGAGAATTTGAGATATCGTTGCATGCAGAATTGAAATATTGTGTGTGATAATATAATGTGCTACGAGGCAAACAAGCCACTCTTCCATGATGTCACTCTTCAGGCACATGACCTTTCGCAACCTTTCTGTGTCTGATGAGGCCGTTGTTAAGTTCCTGGGAGTGTTTGATGGAGTTCCACTCACCAACATATGGTTCGAGGGCGTCACGCTGAAGGGCAAGGGCAGGTAGGTCATCATCTGTCATCTACTCAGTAACCATCGCACTCCATCTGGTGACTTACCAAATCTAAAGACAAATGTAGCCACCTCTTGAACAGACTTCATTATATTCAGAAGTGAATAACAGTTTCTTGATGGATGAACACTTGAATAGTATTAAAAAATAGTATATAAAATAATAAATGTTTTTGGTTGTTTTCAGCTGGGAAAAAGCCAATGGGACCAATTATGAAAGCATCGACGATTTCCTCGTACGAAACATCGAGGTGCTGAATGTATTTCAGTTTGTCTCGTTTCTACAGCTGGGATTCCTGCTGCAGTATCCCAGGAAGGTGTCCCTGATAAACGGCAAGGTAAAGAAAGAACGAGATGATATTTGTCCCATGGAACGTGCAGTCGCTCCAATGAACATCCACAGTTCAAAAGATTGGAATCACCTTTCCCTCCCTTCAATAATGGCGACTTTGACACAATAAAGTACAATATAACTCAGACAGCAAATATGTTATTTATATTTGAAACGGTTTTGGTAAATACTATGTGATATAGCATTTGCTATAATAGTCTTAGTCTTGAGCTTTTCTAACCTAACTGATGACTCAGAGTGCTTCATAATACAAGCCAGCATTCACACACACGTTTATACACTGCTGGTTTATTCCAACTCTCTGAGCTTCATTAGCTGACTCTCACCCTCAGGCATATGTGATGCCTTGCGCCACTTCCGGCCTGCTGGTGAACCTGCAGTACCTGGACCTGTCCGACAACCTGCTGACTGACATGACTCTGATGGAGACACTGTGCTATGGAAACGGCACGCTGAAGGACCTGCGGGTGTTAAACATCAGTGGAAACGCTCTGAAGGTGCCGTCATGACACTGCAAGGAAAAAATGTCTTTGTCTACTTTAGTAATAAGATTTGACTTTTTCATTACAACGAAATCCAGCCAGGAGGAACAAGTCACCACGAGTTGCTAACACACATTCAGTTTCACTAAACTTGTTTGGAAAAGAAAGTTAAAGCTGTTGTTTATACATCCATTTGATAACTGCAGAGCAACTTCCTATTTCAGCTGGATTCAGTCATAATTAATAAAACTGATCATCACATGTAAATTCAGTGTATAAAATAAAAAATCCAGAATACTTTTAAAAAATAAAGTTCCAGGTTTGAAGCAGAATTTACCTGCTGCCTGTCCCTCTGCCGTCCAGTCTTTGCCCACGGTCAGCTGGCTGGTAGCCAAGCTCTCCAAACTGACCCACCTGGACGTCAGCAGGAACGCATACAGCTTCATGCCCCCCAGCTGCTCCTGGCCCTCCACCCTGCATCACCTCAACATCTCCAGAGCTAAACTTACAACGGTCACTCCCTGCCTACCTGCAACTCTGGAGGTACTGCGAGTTAACCATGAGGCAGTAATCCTGACAGAGCACATCACAACGAGAACTCACTTTAACTTGTGCTTTATCATGTGAAGGTGTTGGATCTGAGCAACAATGATCTCAAAGACTTCCTTCTGTTCCTGCCTGCTCTGAGAGAGCTTCACCTCTCTGGGAACAAGTTTCTGAGGCTGCCCTCTGGATGGCTGTTCCCCAGCCTGCAAACCCTGACAATACAGGTAAGAAGTAATCACAGCTCACATTTCTCCTTCCACTCACATCTGTATTTCCCAGAGTGACCCATTCTTGTTCTTCCACAGTCAAACACCTTGAACAGTTTCGGCCGTTCAGACCTTCAGTCCTACCGACGACTCCAGAGCCTCCAGGCGGGTCAGAACAAATTCGTCTGCTCCTGTGACTTTGTCAACTTCCTGCAGTCAGATCTTAAAGGACGTGGAGCCGTGCATTTTACAGATGTAGAGGACGGCTACATCTGTGACTCTCCTCTCTACCTGCAGGGGGAGGCGGTGGATCGAGTCCACCTCTCCCTCGTCGAGTGCCATCGGGTTTTGTTTGTGTCTGTGAGCTGTGGGGTGGCGCTGTTCGTTAGCATGCTGCTGTGTGTCCTGCTGTGGCGCCTCCATGCCTTCTGGTACCTGAAGATGACGTGGGCGTGGCTGAAGGCCAAGCGGAGCTCCCGGCGACGACGACACAGAGACAGAGAGGGGTCGGAAGCTCTGCTAACCTTTGACGCCTTTGTGTCCTACAGCGAGAGAGACGCTAGCTGGGTGGAAAACTGCCTGGTGCCTGAGCTGGAGGAGCCGAGGTAACGTCAGAGAATCAAAGATTGGCAAGATCTTACAGTTTTCCAGTAACGGGTTGCAGGATTCTTGATGCTGTTTAACTGCCTACAAACTGTAACTTGAAAACTTTGTTGGCACCACCTGTTAGCAACAAAATGAAAATCGTAAAAATGTGTGGTAGCACTTCTGCAGTCTCTCCCAGCACACTGAAACACAACCTGATTTATACTCCTACAGGGAGAGTGATGAAGACTCTGTGAGCCCCAGAAGCTGCCGGCCTCTGACCCTCTGCCTCCACAAGCGGGACTTCCTTCCTGGACACTGGATTGTGGACAACATCATGAGCGCCATGGAGCGCAGCCGGCGGACCGTCTTCATCCTCTCTGAGAATTTTGTCCAGTCTGACTGGTGCCGCTATGAGCTGGACTTCTCCCATTTCTGGCTTTTTGACGGGAAAGCTGGTGGAGACGCAGCCATCTTGATCCTGCTAGAACCGCTGTCCAAGGACGACATCCCCAAACGCTTCTGCAAACTGCGCAAACTCATGGACTCCACCACCTACCTGGAGTGGCCTCAGGAGGAGGAGAGGAGTGGGGAGTTCTGGAGGAGTCTCCGCAAGGCATTGAGAGGAGAGGAAGAGGAGGAGGACTGAGGCAGAGACAGAGGCTGCCAACATACTTACCAGCTGAGAGAAAGAAAAAGATGAGAAGAGCAGGAAGATGAAGAGAAGAAGAGGAGAGTGAATAAGGTGAAACGAAGGAGCAGGAGCACTTCAACATAACTGATGAGACTAGACAAAGTAAGACTGAAAGACTGAGGCAGACGAGTACAACAACGTCTGTGAACCAAAGAGATTTAATGTCACAAATGAGCAAAATACTGTGACTTTCCTACTGTTGGTTTTGAAATGACCAGTTAATGTTTTCTGAAGTGGGCTGAAAGAAAAAAACAGTCACAAAGACTTCTGAGTAAGCAAAAATCAAATGGCACTGATGAGACTAGGTCAAAGTTTGAGCTGTTTCATTCCAGAAAGTTTCGTTTATGTCTATTTTAAACTATTTGTTCAGCTTCACATTTAACTGCTCAGTGCTTTGCATGGTGGTAAAAGCTGAGGCAGGTCCGAGGAGCCTGAACACAGCTGCAGCAAAGAAAACAAACAGCAAGTACGACCGTGTATTAAATACATCTTCGGACACACTGATGAGGTTTTATAAATATTTAATAAATAAATCGTATCAGCAGCAGTCTTGATAACAAAGCAATATGAACTGGATTTGAAAACAGAGGCTTTCTTCCTGCAGCAGAACAGAACAAACCCAAGCTCCTGCTCCTGAATGTTTGCAGGGCGGCTACAGTAGTTATGGGGCTGCCATGTTGAAATGACAGCGAAGGCAAGATTATACTCTTTCTCCTTCTCTCCATTCTTTATTGCCTGTTTTGAAATGTGATACTTTCCTGACAGTAAGTTTGAGTCTCGTCCCTGCTGACAGTTTACATGGAGGATCATCTCGTTCAGATACGTTATAGTGACTCCACCTGCTACAATAAGTTTACCATCAACAGAACATACATCCCAAATAAAACCTTAATAAACAAAGTTACATGAAATGTAAACAAGTTATGTAACAACTATTTGGACAGAAATGTCCTTTTTGTAATCAATGTTCTGCAGGTCAGGTCTAAAGAACTCTTTGTGTTAGAGGCGTCAACAGAACCAGCAGTGTGCAAACAAACTATGGAACTGGTTTAAAAAGGCATTTTTGATAAAGCACTGATTTATCACAATAAAAACAACATGCATGACAGCAACATTTCCATAAGTTCCAAAGTAGACGTAACTGTCTTGTGTCAAACGGTTTAAAAGGATCAAATACTGGATCTGTGCTTCGATCTTTTTGTTCAAGTTGGCAGCAGTTTTGGCATCACAGTGTCCTCTGCACACAGAGACCCAGACCACCTGGGATCACTGCTGGAAACTGTGCAAGCACTCAGTCGAACAACATATACTGAGGAAACAAAAGACTTCAAAAGCAGCCTGAATCACTTCCTTGTAGCTTTGACTTTGACACTTTTGCTGCCAAGCGTTTCTCGCACTGTCCGCAACTCGAGGACGTACTTACAGCAGAGTTCCACAGGGCTCTATTCGAGGCCCAGGGAGAAGTTGATCCCGTGGACGATACCAATGATGATGGGTTGCCAGGCAACCAGGTATCTGAGCCAATCAAGCAGCTGCCCGTACAGGACGTGTGTCTTCTCCCAGCTGGCAGGAGATGAATGAATTAAGGAGCGTGCTCCGACGAGATGATTCGAGTATTCTGACAAAAACACGGTTTAGACCATAAAACCAAGTCCTGTGGGAAACAGTGCAAAACAATACTTTATATTTAAATTCATATGGTTTCAAATGTTCTCATCTCTTACTATTCAGACTAAGATGACCAGGTTTCATATGTTCGTCCCACATCAGGACAAACTGCTGAGTCATGTTTCTGTTTGTTTAGCAGCAGCTGGTAAAAGCTGTGTTTATGGAGAAGTTTAGGTTTCTATAGCAGCTGCTGGTGTTTTATTGTCACGATTGTGGTCGTCTGCGTTTTACCAGCAGTAAATCATAAATCAGCTGATAGTCCAATCATGTCCTGTCTGTCCTATAGCTTCAGAACATCATGATAAGTGTGAAGAACAACTTCCAAATCACTCAGGGACGATAAAAGGATACGGGTTGTTCATCATCCTCTTCAAGTCAACCTTCTCGTTGCAGTATGGACATGTCTGCTTCTTACCCACAATGCACCAGCCGCGGATGCAGAACTCGTGGAATCTGAAGTGGAGGCGCAGGTTAAGGCAGAAATACAGAGAATCTACTGAATGATATTACACAGTGACAGTTTTTGTCCCGCAGGGATCAGCAGAGCTGGATACATGTGTCCACAGGAGAGCTGGTAGGTGTCTTCTATGAATCCTTCCTCCTCCACGTCCACCAGGATCCTCTGACCGCACACGGCACAGATGTCGTTGGTCAGGCTCCTGCTGGGCATGCCTCCCTTGTTGTAGTACTGAGAACAAACACAGGTACAATCAGAGATGTATGTCAGACTGGATGCTCTGTATTAAAGGCTGGTGATGCCAAGTCACTCTTCATGAAGAGTCCAGCTCTACCCCGATTGTAGAAGCCATGTAGTCAGAGCAGATTTCAGCAAAGTCTCTGCCCATTACGCCGTAGTAAAGCCCATAGAACAACATGATTACTCCTACGTCCATCGAGTCCTCTGCCTTGATCCTGCACAGAGGAAGAAAGAATCAGTGTATTGTATTACCAATAACCTGAGAGACATTTCACTTGACTGGTGACTTCCGCTGAGTTTCTACCAACGCTTTATAGTCACATAAATAAAAAAGATAAATATAAAATAAATATTTGCAGCAATGGCGAAATAACTGAGCAACAGGATGCCTGACACACATGATCAGAAGCCAACAGAGCATCAACAAGCGCAGATAGTTTACTGCCCCCTAGTGTTCACTTGAGCACAGTGCAGTGTGGTGGTGATTCAGTTAAGATTTGCATTGGGTTGTTTTAGGTGTCCAACAACAATAAAAACATTACATGCACTCAGGTGTCAGTGTCCTCTCAGACTGTGACACAACTCTAACACCGTGGAAACGGTTCAGTTTGGGCCTCAGGTAACACTTTGGAAGTTGGATCACCTGCGACTCACCTGAAGAAGACGTTGAAGCCGAACATGGTGAACATGATGGCCAGGTAGCCCAGGACGCCCACTGCATAGCTGAGCTTGTAGATCAACAGGAACCACTTGTAAACCATCCTGAAAACACACAGAGACACGATTCATCGCAGTGATTTTCTGTTGGTCGACTGAGTGATTCATTGTCTAATTGTTGCAACTGAAGAACTGTGGCTGCAACTGGTGGTGAATGTCATGATCAGTTAATCTGTCAAATATTTCCTCGGTGGTTTGGTCTTTGAAACACTGACAGAGCCCAAACTGACATTTAAACATTTTGCCTATGTATAATGAGGCAGAGTCCTTAAATTCTAAAGAAAATCAGACATTTTTAAGACTCAGATCAAAAGACATAAAGACCCATGTGCAGCTGCACAGAAGCGTCTGTCCTCTCTCACCTCGGCGTCCTGCAGGACAGCGGCTTTCGAGTGGCTCTGAAGATGACGTAGCTGGTGACGACGGAGAACATGCCCCACATGGACAGAAATCTCCACCAGTAGAGTTTGATGGTGAAGTAAAGAGGAACCACCCACATCTGGACGAGAGTCACCAGCTGAGGAGGAGACGACAGGTCATTACTGTGCAGACGAAAGACAGACTGCTCTGACCTGATCTGTACACAACACATCTGCTGCGCGTTTGTTCCTCTTCCCTTCTTCCTAATCTGAATCGAGGGTTGACAGATACAGTCGAACGCTGTCCATACTGTAAAGTCCTCTGAGGCAAACATGTTAAAAGTAGATGGTAAACTCCACTTTATATTTATTTCTGAACTCCTGTTGATGACATATCGTGTCTCGCCCTCAGACAGTCGTCTTATTAACACATCTGTGTCTGCTCTGCTGCTTTCAGCTTTGTCCAGAGGATCCAACAAGCTGCTGTTGATACTGCGTCCTCAGGACAAACAGAGCCGGGAGCCCATGTGAAGGGCTGAACACCTAAAGTGCCCATGTTTGCCTTGTGAGAGATTTCAGAAACCTTCGTCTGGGCAGATGAAATGTGAGTTTCAGGGTGTTCCTATTTAAGTGAAGCAGGTAAAGTGAGAGAATGCAGTCTGAGGTCCAGTGTGTCCCCGTGTTCCTCCCTCCCGCACACCGTCACCACTCACATTGTAGGAGCGGTGGTGCCGCTGCTTCCACTGCACCAGGACGATCTGAGCCACCACCAGCGTGGCCACGAGGATCAGCACCATCTCTGCGTGCATGGCCTCGTGACCCCGGTGCTTCACATGGAGCCGCTCATGCTGCATCCTGAGGAGACAGGTGGGGGAACAGGTGGAGACAGGTGGAGGGAGGGGAACATGCTGGGTTTATCACATTCTCCAGTGTTGATAGTGAAAATGAGCGAGCAGGAGAGAAGGACTCACTTCCAGTTTTCTCTGTGAGTCATTTTCAGCAGCTCGTCCTGCAACAGAGACAGAAATAGAAACTGAGTCTCACTGGACACTTTTATATAGGTTAACACAACTGACTGTGAATAATGACACACTGAAGAGGAATAAAGCTGAATCAGACTTGTTATATGATGAGAAAAGGTCGTTTCTTGTCTCTTGTGTTGCCACGTTTCAGCAGCAGCAGCCTGACTGTTGACAGCCAGTCACAGCTGACCTGAACTGAGCTGCTAGCTAACCAGTTAGCTACCGTTAGCCGCTGTTTTAGCTCATATCGGTGTTAAAAGCTTCATCCTTCAGGGTTTAAAGTGTGTGAACAGCAGTTCTATCGACTCTCTTGTACTCACCTGAGGATGCACACCCGCCATTGTTTGCTTCTCACTCTGCCGGTGCAGCTAGCTAACCGCTGCTGTTAGCTTTAGCTTCGCTCTGGTAGCAGCTGCTGCAGAGCGCCGCGGTACGGAGGCCGGGAGGGTCAAAACTCTCACTGCGAGCTCCGAACACTGACTGCATGCATTTACACACCGACATGAAACGACCTGTGCAAATAACTCTTTCAGGTTTTAACATTTATCATTAAGGTTTTGTCAATCGACCAGTCAAAACCTTTGATGCACATTTAGTTTTTTTTAAGGTCTTCTGTGACGAATGTGTCAATCTTTGAAAAAACATTTAATACTATAATCTGCACATAAGCAAAACATTAAGGTTGCACATTTCTGCATAAAGTGAAAGGTCTTCAACAAGGAGAATGTATTGTTTCACTCATTTAGTTAAAACTTTAAATCTAGCCACATCACTGCTGAATGAACTTCAAACATGAGCTCATTTACTTCAACAACATAAAAAAAAAAAATCACTGAGGAGACGAGATATTCACATTTGCATCTTTATTTCATTGTGGTTTGTTAAATTTGTATTTACTTGTTATGACACTTTGACTCCAGACAAAGCAACAACTGGATCTTTATTTCCTGACAATCAGAAATCGTCTGAGTCGACAGTGGAGAGAACTCGATGCAGCTTCTTGCTCGTGGTCGACCTGTCGGAGACAGAAACATTAGCCAACAGACAAAACATTGAGCCTATTGTTGAAGCTAGAACTGAGTTCGCTCAGACATCCAAGGAAGGTTTGAACCATCTTTGGTCTCTCAACCTCTGGTNCTCTGGTGGAAACTACGAATGGCAGGAAATGATGTCATCACAGCGAAAAGAGCTCGGCCAGTTCAGGAAACCACACGACAGCAGAGCATGTCAGTCATATGAGCTCTATGGCTGCAACTAGCCAATCATTTCATTATCAATTAACCACGTGATTGGTCTCATGATTAACGGTGATTTGACAGAGCGTCTTCAAAAAATTCTTATTTTGTCCCAAACCTTAATTTACCATCATAAATGACAAAGAAAGCAAATGTTTGAAAATCTGGCTTGAAAAACAAACTATTAATCAATATTTAGTAATTAGTTGTCTTCCAAGCAAATAATCATTGCCGCTCTAGTTGGCTCCAGTCAAAGATCTCTCATCGAGCAAAAGGCAGCAAATGTTGTTGGTTCCAGTTAATTAAGAACTTTTCTCCATTGTTTTAAATTGAGCATGTTAGTGTTTTGACCTGTTGGACAGACAAAACAAAACGTCACTAGAACTGGTCATGGGCATTTCTCCATGAATCAGATAAAGAAAATGAGCCTATTCACTGAGCATTGAAAGACCCTTGTCTGCACCAGTGTGTCTGGTGATTTCACTGTGGTTTCACTTTGATCAGTCTCACCTGTCACACACAAACTGAGCAGCTCAGGTTCACTGGATGCATCTCTGCGTCGTATCATCGACTGTGACACAGCTGAGCAGCTTCTGTACGGTGTCCCTGAAGGTCATGATGCCCGCTGACTGAGGGACACCTGTCAGGACATGTCCAGGGTTAGAACACCAGCAACAAGCACACAACAAGGGTCAGTAAATAAAATAACTAGTTGTTGCAGAAACGCTCAGACATCCAAGGAAGGTTCAGACCGTCTTTGGTCTCTCGACCTCTGGTGGAAACTACGAATGGCAGGAAATGACATCATCACAGCGCAGACGAGGAAGACAGAGAGTCAGAAAGTCAAGTCTTTAAACAGGTTCTAACCTTGTGGACAGCACAGGTAGCAGCTGACAGGTGAAGCTGCCGTGCTCTGCAGGCGAGCGCTGACCAGGACGGGACATCTGAGGAGGAGACAGTTCAGACATTCAGCACGTTGGATATGTTCTCACAGCCTGAACATCAGACTGTATCAGATGGGAGATTCAGTCTCATCACATCTGCTACAGGATGTATGGAGGTTAATGTGACAGTGTAGTGAGAGGTCTCTGCAGCGCCACGTGTTCACCTGCTGGACACTACAGGAACTGACACTCAAAAGTTTTATCTGGTCAACTTGAAAAAAAAATTAAAAACAGCATCTAAAAACTAAGAATCAGCTCCAAACAGACAGACTTTCTACAACTTCACAAGAAAAACCAGGAAAATATAAAAACACGTGTTAACCGAACTCACGTTTTAACACGTGGATTTTCTTCACTTGTTTGTCTGGTTTGAGGAAGATCTACCTTCAAATCAACTGTTGGAAACTCACTGAACAAACTCTCAGTCACAACCTGGTTCAATTCAACGTGGAGAAACTGAAACATCGTTATTGTTGCTGAAACAATCTGCGACCATCCGGTAAATAAACTCCTCATCTGAGATCAACGGCGCTATTTCTCACTCCGACATTTTGTGATCAACACGTTTAAATCTCTATTTCAGGACTAAAGGTGAGTTTAAATCCATATTTACCGTCAAAGTCTGAGAGGATCTGATGTGGTCTCGGCGCGGACTCCGGCTCAAATGATCCCGGACGAGTTTCCGCTTCTTTTTATCCCGTCATCGCGGCTCGTCAACGGCTTTACGGCGCGTTACCGCCACCTACCGGACTGGAGAGTTACTACTACTACTACTACTGCTGCACACGAGTATGACCGTCAAAATACACTGGAAGTACTAACAGGTAAAGTACTCATTAGGCAGAAAAGCCAATTTCAGAACAACATATAATAATATTAAATAATAATAATAATGATGATGATAATAATAGTGTATATTTGATTATAATTAATTTTTAAATTCATGTGTTGAATTAATGTGAAGGTGAAGCTCATTTTAACATATTTATTGATATATAATGGCAGGTTAATCGATAATTCATTTGTTAATTCTAATTCATTTTTATATTTAAACTTCAAAATTGTACTTAATTGTTAATACTTGAATTGTATTTTCTTCCTACGTTAATAGAGCTGAGACATTTTGTTTTCACATTCATCACATATACAAACGTATTCAGAGCTGGGTCATGATCAGTTTTCCTCCACCACATGAGCTCCATAAAACAGAGGATTTAAAAAGGTTAAATCTGGTGAATGAAGAATTAAAAGATGTGATTTCACATTGAAGCTGTTGTTTATTTCACATATATTGATTTGCATAAAAATAATTCCGTTGTGTTTATGCATTTAAAGGAGAATCGGAGTTGAAATAAGTGAGATTAGAGGAGAGAGAGAGAGAGAGAGAGAGAGCGAGAGAGAGAGAGAGAACCATACACCCACTCCATCTCATGACTGACAGACAGATGAACCAATCACCGCCCTCCTTTTCTCCTTCCTCTTGCTCTTCATTGGTGGAAGCTGAAGCGAGGCCTGATGGATGCCTCCCCCCTCCTTCCTCCCCCCTCCTCAGTCTGCTGCTGCTGCTGCTGGTGTTGCTGTGACGATGATATCCTCCCCCCTCCCACTCACACACACACACACACGGCAGAGAGCAGAGGGAGCAAACAAGACGATATCATGACGCGATGGCTTCAGGCTGGAAAACACACACACACACACACACACACACGCACACACACACACTGTCATCGTCTCAGGAAAACATGGTGAGTGCTGGTTTTCTTCTTCTGGGCTGAGAGGACAGAGGGATGGATGGATGGAGGGATGGATGATGGATGGAGGGATGGAGGGATGATGGAGGAATGTTGGGGATGACAGCAGCATCTGCAGCATGGTGTTGTTTCCTGAGAGGATGGAGGGATGGAGGAGGGAGGATGGAGGGATGGAGGAGGGAGGATGGACAGACTGCAGGATGAGCGAGGGAGGAGGGCGAACGATTGAACGCAGGCAACGACTGATCCACCTCAGCTTTACAGCAAATACAAGTGTGTGTGTGTGTGTGTGTGTGTGTGTGTGTGTGTGTGTGTGCTCTCAGGCCTGTAAGCACTGCATGTTAGCATCCTGAGTGCTAGCAGTAACAGGAGGTACGTCACTCCTGTGCACAGATACTGAGCAGGTCGAGGGCCGGGAGTCCAGGGGCCCAGAGGGTCAGCGGGGCCTCAGACCACAGCCTCCCTCCAACGTCACTATTATTAGCTCTGGATGAAAAATCCATCAAACAGCAACCTGACGTCTGTGGTTCTGGTTCTGGTGTAAAATGATGAACTGAAGCTGGTCAGTCCGTCTCTTGTTGGCAGGTAGATGCTCTTTGTGTGTGACTCAGTGCTAACGATACAGAGAAAACTGCAAACTGTGAATTATATAGAAATATATAAAAAAACTCAGGTACACAAATAATGACAGTAAAATTCACTCTGTATAACTTTGTTTTACAGTAGTCGTTGTAATTTGAGCAAACATTTATCATATTTTACTTTCAGCTGATGAACCTCAACAGTTTCCCACACGTCCAGTTCTGGAGCAGCTTTAGCACTGATTCGGACTCATATTCATGTCGACCGTCTTTTAGCTCTGTTCTCGGTCTCCACCTCTGAGTGTGTGTGTGTTTGCTGCTGCACGAGGAGAAGGAGGACAATGCTCAAGTGTCAGTTTGTGGGAGTGTATATCTTTCATTTGTTACATCACCAAAAGATAAATAAATAAATGAATGACATGGAGATGTAGCCAGAGAGGAGAGAGAGTGGGCGAGAGACCTGCACAAAGACCGAGTGATTAAAACACAGAGAAGAAGAGAAACAGAGTGAGTGACCAGGAACTTTCTCATGGGAATGTGTTGTAGGAAGAGATCAGATTACCTGTGTGTGTGTGTGTGTGAGTGTGTGTGTGTCTGTGTGTGACGTCACAGCAGATTTGCTGACAAGCTCTTCAGAAACTGGTTTGACTCTTTCAGTTCTGCCTCACTGAGGTTCTGGTTCTCTGGACTCTGGTCTCTTGAGTCCAGGTTTCCAGTCAGCTCTGTGTGTTTGCATTAGATAATGGGAAGTTGCGTGTTATCATCAAGCGGCAACCTCCGGTGCTGAAAAATGAAGCCAATGCGGAAGTGCAAAAAAGCTGCAGTTCCTCGAATAACCACTAGAGCAGGCTGCAGAAGGGAGTCAATGACATTTGAGCCCCATGTTAAAATGTCCGATTTTACCACTCTGGGGGGAGCGAATTTTTTTATAAGGCGTTCGTTTAAAATATACAACATACATCATTATGCACAATTCATAGCTGTCAATCTAAGTGGCGCCACTTTGATTGACAGCTAGCCACTGACGGTCTAAAGGGCGTCACCCCGGCTAATTCTAGTCACTGAGTTTGGGAAAGAGATCGTCGTGGGGTTAGCCGGCTAGCAACGATATTTAGCATTTAACCTAGCTGGTTAGCCGTAGCTAGTTTGATTATTTCGAATAAAGCGGCTTTTTTCAGCCAATAGCGTTCATTCGACCCGCCTCAGCTCCGCCCTCGCTCCACCTCTTTGTCCATATTTGGAGTAACCGGAGGTAGGCTACCAAGATGGCTACGCACTACGATTTGCTTCATTTTTGCTCTTCAGAAACCTATGGGTGACGTCACGGACACTACGTCCATATTTTATACAGTCTATGGTTATCATGTGACATTTTTGAAGGTGGTGCAACAAGATGAAACAATAACAGCTCTTCTATAACGTCTTTTGAGACATTTACAACAAACTCTCATCTCTTTCACATCTGCTGCTGAGGTGCCGCTCAGCAAGGCCCCGAGCCGCGGCGTGCTCCGGCAGAGTCTGGACGTCCGGAGCAGACACTGACAACATTAATGGCCCCAAAACAATAAAAATGAAATATGTCGAGGTGGAGTGTTTGAATGTGCACCACGGCGGAAGTTTATGGCTTCAGGACTGGGAGCGAACATTAAACTGGGCAGAGCAGTAAAACACACACACACACACACACACACAGGATTACACTTGTGTGCGTGTGAGTGTAAACAGCCTCAGACACTGAGCTCGATTTCATGAAATTTTAAAGATTCTAATTTTAAGACTGTAGACTCAAATCGGTCCAAAGATCACACACACACACACACACACACACACACACAAAGTACTTCACAGAACATACATTTAAAAACAGATGAATGTGTGTTCTGTGAAACTGTGGAGAAGAAAGACAAAGACAGAGAGACAGGGTTCAACTGTCTGTTGGTCTGTGACAGTTACAAACAGCCACCGCAGAATCACAAGGCCCAGACACACACACTCACACAAACACAGACACAGACACACACACACATACACACACACACACACACAGACACAGACACAGACACACACACACACACACACACACACACACACACACAGACACACACACACACACACAGACACACAGACACACACACACAGACACACACACACACACACAGACACACAGACACACACACACAGACACACACACACACACACACAGACACACACACACACACACACACACACACACACACACACAGACACACACACAGACACACACACACAGACACACACACACACACGCACACACACACACACACCCTGTAAATAGAGTCTCATTGTGGCCCCATAATCCTTTGCAGCATGGTACTGCAGAGACTCCTCGAGTGAAAGGGGGGGGGGGTGCAGCACTTCTGTCTGGATGTAAAATGTGTGATAATTAAGATTAGATGTGTTTGCATTAGAGAACGAAATGAAAACAGACAGTGAGAGAAAAGAGGAAACAAGTGCTCGTGTGTGCTGACACACAGACATGAAGTGTAAAGCTACTTCATGTCAGGAGGGTCGGTGTATTCTGAGCAGAATATTTTTTTTTTGGGGGGGGGGGTAATAACAGGATTATGGACAAGATCCGAGGCGGCTCATATCCATAATCCCTCCCCTTTATACATTATTCATCCGAATGTTTAGTTCATATTTGACTGTGGTGGAACAGTGAGGCAGGAGACGACACAAAGGAACGACTGACAGATGAAGTTAAAGCCAAAACATGAGACAATTCTTCAGCTTTAATTTAAGACAGACGTTCCAGTCGATAAGAAGCGAATGAAGACGGTGGTTGAAACGTCTGTCATTACAACATCATCACATCTGTTCTTGACCTTTGAACCGTCGACGTGAACGGAGCCGTCCTGCTCTGTGTTGTGTCTGACCCCCCCCCCCCTCTCTCCGTCACTTTGAAGACGTCTCTCTGACCTACATTACGTCTGCTCTTCATCAGTGCCTCACTCTTCCTCCTCCTCCTCCTCCCGTCTGCGGGTCGTACCATCTGTAGCTGCTGTGATGGGATGCACCACCTGGAAGGAGCATATGGACGTTCCTACAGTGGTGGAGAGCGGCTGTTTGTGTGCTCCAACATGTCGTCTGTCTGAGCCCAGTCACCATCAGCTCATCTCACACCCTCAAGTATCATGTGGTCTGTCGGTTAAAGGAAATGTGAATGGGTTTTCTCACTCACCTCTTTGCAGTCAGTTTTCCTGGAGTGCCATCTAGTGGTGGTACAAAGAGCTGCAGCTTTAAAGACTGCTTGTATGTTTCATTTCACTTTGACCTGTAACATTAATGAACAACATCCAAAATCCAGCAAACAAAAACAGCAAAGTCTCACATGAGACGTGTTGGAGAAGAACTCAGCCAGGACTTAAGAGCAGAAGTGATTTTTTTTCAGCATCCATGTTTATCTGCTTTTCCACCTAATCCTCCTCCGTCTCTTTTCTCCCCAGGACGCAGCTGTCCTCCGTTTGAACCCTCTGTGAATTAAATTCAGCACCAAGGTCTGTTGCTTTCCCCAAATCAGACTGAAGGAGGACTGAGCTTCTGGTGGTTCCACACGACGCCTGGACACATCTTACCCAGCAGGAATGTGATGGAATGACAAACACCAAGATTCACTGACCACAGGCTCCAACAAAGGGAATGTCCGATGTTTTATCTCTTCCTGTTTGCAGAAGATCAAGACATCAAATCTCCGACAGAAGACAACCTCTGACCTCACTCTGTTCTGGATGTGTGTACACGTCCTGCTCTGACAGATAAATGAACTCTGACAAAGCAATGGCTCTGGATCCAGCACGTGTCCAGACTCATCAGAGGGAGCTCATCTGAATGTGTTATACTTTCATCTCAAACCTACAATGGAATAAAGTTTCAGACAAGGAGTTCAGAAAAGCAGCCGACAGTAGGAGAGCTGGTACCTGAGCCTCCGGCCCCCTCTGCTGGCTGCAGTGTGTTCGGAGGTTCCCCCTCGCCTCCGCAGATGGAGGCCCACCAACACTCCCCAGACAGCAGCAGTGAGGAGTGCACCGTCCTGGAGGCTCCGCCCGGCAGGAACGCCTGCCCGCAACATGCAGGGAAGGTAGGCTCCTCCTTCTCTCTCCTTCTCTCCTTCTTCTCTCCTCTTTCTCTCCTCCTTCTCTCCTCTTTCTCTCCTCCTTCTCTCCTCTTTCTCTCTTCCTTCTTTTCTTCTTCTCTCCTCCTTCTCTCCTCCTTCTCTTCTTCTCTCCTCCTTCTCTCCTCCTTCTCTCCTCTTTCTCTCCTCCTTCTCTCCTCCTTCTCTCCCTCTTCTCTCCTCCTTCTCTCCTCTTTCCCTCCTCTTTCTCTCCTCCTTCTCTCCTTCCTCTCTCCTCCTTCTCTCCTTCTTCTCTCCTCCTTCTCTCCTCCTTCTCTCCAAATCAGCTGTTTGTGTATGTTTGTACCTGTCAACAACTCAAACAAACCGAAGCACAGACAAGAACATGTCAGTATCTAAAACCTTTAATGTCATTTCCTGTTCACGTGATGACATCACTGCTATTAAAAAGTTCTTCAATTACAAAAATTCCAACTTTCGAGCGTTCACTCTCTGCGGACTGTAAGCTACACACGCTAGCTTCACTTTGCCCTGCTCACCTTTTGTCTTGACCTTGGCGCTGACCTTTGTCCTGCAGGCGGCAGATCTGTACTGTTCGGCCTGCGAGTGCGCCCTTTGTGAGGACTGTGTGTCGGAGCATGAAGCGCACCCTCAGGTGGCCCTCAGCCAGGCCCTGGAGCTGCACCGCAGCCGCCTGCAGGAGCGGATGGGAGCCGTCCAGAACAGGTGGAGTTGTGAATGAGGCTGACACACACTGCTGCCACTGTGTTCCTGTAATCAAGCTTAATTCACACGCAGTCATAGTGAGAATGTAAAGATAACTTGTTTTCCTTTTTACTTTTGCATGAATTAAACAACTGTAATGTGACTGTGATGTGTTCAGGCTCTCTGATTAAATAATGCGTCCATTAACAGTCATTATGTAAGTATAATTTAAGTATTATCTAAGTATATAAGACGTCTAGAGTGAAAGTACTCACTGTGCAATAAGCTTTTGACTTCATGCTTTAATCCCCCATTCCTGCCAAATTCGTCTCCACCAGACTCCCTCAGATTTCAGACGCCCTGTCCTTCGTTAAGGAGATTCTTCAACAGCTGACCAATCAGAGAGCTTCTATCGAAGAGGACATCCAGTCGAGCTTCGAGGATCTGCACAAGCAACTGGATGTCCGGAAGAGTGTTCTGCTGATGGAGCTGGAGGTCACGTACGGACTCAAACAGAAGGTGCACACACGTTTTCATGTTTCATAGGACGGAGGCAAGATTTTGCAAAAACAAGATTTCAGTTGTCTTGCAGAGGTTTTGAATGAGAACACATTCGTCATTGTTCATTTTGAGAGCTCTTAATCTTCCATGGGTGTAGACCTGCAGCCTGTCCTGCCACTGCGATACTTCACCACATAGAAAACACCAGAGGACACATCCAAAACATCTTCTCTGTCACGACTCCAGGTCCTCCAGGCCCAAGTGGACAGCCTCGTCCGGGGGGAGGGGGACATCATGGCCTCCTGTACCCAGCTGGAGGAGGCTCTGGTTGGGGAGGCGTGCGTGGCCAGTCTGCAGGCAGAGCGGGAGCTGCAGGAGAGACTGGGGGAATTAGCCGGCCTCGGGCTGCCGTGTCAGCCGGAGGAGAATGACCAGCTGGATCTGTTGATGGAGACGGACGGGCTGAGGAAGTCAATACACAACCTGGGCACCATCGTCACCACCAGGTGAGACAGTGCTGACAAAGAATAATCAGTCCGTTGCTAAAAAAGCCTTTTTGCATTTAACACCATGTGACCCTCGTCTTCCTCAGTGCTGTGGCGAGCCAGAGTGAGGCCATGGGTGCAGGCCTGGAGCAGTGCATTGTGGGACATCCTGCCTCGGTCACGATAGTGACAAGAGACAAGTCGGGGGGAGCCTGCAAGAGTGGCAATGCAATCCTATCAGCTGAGGTTCATTTACACCCCCACTGAGATAAAATGTAGCTCAGATCTGTGGAGAGATTCACAAAAATGTCTAGACATCATGTTTGTATGTTTGTCAACCCAGGTGTTCACCCCAGACGGCAGCATAGTGGACGGTGAAATAGTGGACCACAAGAATGGGACTTATGAGTTTGTGTACATTGTACCGAAGGAGGGCGACTTCTCATTGGCCCTCCGCCTGTATGACCAGCACATCAAGGGAAGCCCGTTCAAACTGACTGTTAGCAGGGTCCTAGAAGCAGAGGTGGAGGTGGGTGGACTGTGTGTGTGGGTAATAGCACTTTGGAGCTCAGTCCTCATTTTCACAACAAGGGTATAAGACATGCTAAAGCAAACATGTATTCTTCCATTGTTGTCTGCAGGTGTCCCCCTCCACCACAACAGCAACCAACTCAGCAGCCTATGCCACTCCGTCCACGGGCTCCTCTGAGGGGGCAAAGAGACGAGGAAAGTCCCCTGGTCAGAAGAAGAAGGGCTCCAAGAGAGCCAGCAGCGCCCTGGGCACCCCGCGACGCAAAACCCAGAACCCCATTGAGGATGACCTTATCTTCAGGATCGGTGAGACATTATCATGCGCAGAAAGGTGCAGATACACCAGGAGATTTGGGAAAGAGTGAGAGAATTCTTGAATTCTGTTAATTTTATTTTTCCTGTTTTCTTCAGGAACGAAAGGGAGGAATAAAGGAGAGTTCACCAACCTTCAGGGAGTCGCTGCCTCCTCCAGTGGCAGGATTCTGATTGCTGACAGCAACAATCAGTGTGTCCAGGTACAGCACATTTCTGGCTGTTCGAGGGTTCAAATTTGGTTTGAGGATGAAGGCTACGTTCAGGTTTAGGTGTAGAAGCTAAGGCATGCATTGGGTCTAGGCGAGGTTCCTCACAAGTGCCTCCCCTTTTCAGATATTTTCCAACGAAGGGGAATTCAAGAGTCGTTTCGGGGTGCGTGGACGTTCGCCGGGGCAACTGCAGCGTCCCACTGGCGTCGCCGTGCATCCCACCGGTGACATCATCATTGCAGACTACGATAACAAGTGGGTCAGCATCTTCTCCTGCGAGGGCAAGTTCAAGGTAGGTGGTGCGCTCCTAAATGATGAAAGGACACTGGTTAAATGGCTCTTACTTATCATTGGGTGTTTTTCAACCATCAGGCGAAACTTGGCTCTGGCAGACTTATGGGGCCTAAGGGCGTATCCGTGGACCAGAATGGTCATGTGATTGTGGTTGACAACAAGGCTTGCACTGTCTTCATCTTCCAACTAACCGGCAAGCTCATCACCAAGTTCGGCAGTCGAGGCAACGGTGACAAGCAATTTGCAGGTAGTGTTTGTTCAAAGGAACAGATTGGACAGAAAATTCATAAAAGGCCCTAAAGCACTAAATTATAACCTGTGCAGTTATTTTTGAAAGTAGTTCAAAAGTAATTTGAAGTTGAAGCAGTGAAAGTGTGAAACACTGAGAGCACAACCCGTTTGTGTTGTTTCTGTGCTCGTGTTCTGAAGGTCCACACTTTGCAGCAGTGAACAAGAACAATGAGATCATCGTGACTGACTTCCATAACCACTCTGTCAAGGTGAGACCTCGCTAACAGAACACTACCTTTATCTGTTTTTCCCATGCTCCGCTCACAATAAAACAATGTTTTAGCATTTAACAGGACACTAAGGATCCTGGTGTCATTCTCTGTTAGGTTTTCACTCCAGAAGGAGAGCTGGTGTTGAAATTTGGCTCTAACGGTGAAGGAAACGGGCAGTTCAACGCTCCCACAGGCGTAGCTGTGGACATTAATGGGAACATTATCGTAGCTGACTGGGGCAACAGCAGGATACAGGTACAGCCGTGTTTGTCAACCTGTCAGATGCCTCGTTTGGGAGCGTTGAGGATTTTTGCGATTATCAAAACACATTTCTCTGTGTGTTCAAACATCTGCAGGTGTTCGATGGCAGCGGCTCCTTCCTCTCCTACATCAACACATCAGCGGACCCTCTGTACGGACCTCAAGGTCTGGCTCTGACCTCAGACGGACATGTGGTTGTGGCCGACTCCGGCAACCACTGCTTCAAAGTCTACCGCTACCTACAATGATGGAGGCAGGAGAGACGGATGGGGGAACTATTGGAGTGGAAAGAAATGGTGCACGATATCAAACTCTAGGAATGATTGCATGAACCGCTGCCTGAAGGAGGGGACGGAGGAAAAAGATAAACTCAAGGAAGCAAAGCAGAGGGACTTTCTGTCATTCCATCATTAAACCACAAAGAACATCTTTGACGATTCTGATAAAGTAAGACTGTCAAAAAATTAAAGAGAAGAAAGGTCAGTCACTTTCAACTACAGCCTCTTGAGGATTGAGGATTGTTGCAGACAAGGGGCAATGGACAGGAGGTGGATTCAAGAGTTTGCTGCCCTCAAGCAAAATTATCGCAGAATGAGACAGAGTGATGCGAGGCTGGAGTGAAAACAGCTGCAACGACAAATTCATGATGTCAAAGTCTTTCTTTGAGTTTGACATTAGTAGAAAAAAGGAGGAAAGGATGAAATAAGGCTTTAAAAAAAGAAGGAAGGAAACAGATAAAGGTTGCAAAAGGGGATGACCTTTGAACACCTTTGGAAAGCACTGCTTCCTAAACCTACAACAGAGTGAGTGATGGATCGACAAAGTATTACAGGCACGAATGAATGAAAAAAGATGGTGTTTTGGAAAGAATGGATCTGAAGATTAAACATTTTCTAATGTTCTGCCTTCTCATATTGTATGTAATCGACAAAATAATGGCCAGTGAGCTAAAAGAGGTCTGCGTCCTGGTTCGACATCTTCCCCATGCCGTAGTTTACATTACATTAACTGAGAACCTGTTAGAACCTGTTAGGGTGACCTTGAGCAAAGCACTTAACTTCAGCCTGGTCCAGGGAACTGTGGTTGTGCTGGAGAACTCCCAGCAGCGAACGTGTAAATCTGTAAATATGAAGCAAGGAATTGTTTGAAAAGGGCGTCGTCACCCAGCCAAATGTCCATTGACTACACCGTCGACTATTCACTCTGGTCCAACATTATTAGATGCATGCTGCACTCACATGGATTCAGGATTCGTGGCAAACCAAATATCAGTGGTCCAGAAGGCGTCGTCTATCTGCCGTCTGTGAATCCACCTGAGTGCAGCAGAAGACATGGGCCACTTTTAGCCTGTTGTCCATTGTTTGTACATTAGGATTGTCTGAATATGGAATGTTGACTTTGGTTCTTGCCATATTGCTCATTTTCTTTACAAGTTTTAGGCAATAGATTCATTGGTAGAAATGTTTGCTTGATTCTTATTCTGATTGTATGAGTGACTGATTCATTCGGTTGATTGACTCGGTAGCTTTGACGAGCAGCTTTGTCTCTTTATGCTTGGTCTGAGTGTTCATATATTTTTCCTGAGAAATCTGATGCAAGGAGAAAAAAAGTCTATAAATTTATCCTATATATTTGTGAAAATACCTTTAATATCATCATGTGAAATGCTCAAATTCATGAACATATTTGGAATCAGTAACGTTTTTACACACCTGTTTCTGCTCGCTGTCTCGGTCCTGAACAACGAGAGGCCGGGGAGCAAATTCTAGAATGTTTCAGTTCATTCCTCGACATCGCCAAGGATTCTAGGACGCTTGAAGAATTCCAAGAAATGCTGCCGCTAGCTTGTACGACCCCACATGTCCTGCCATCACCCATAAATCCATGCCTCAGTGTTCTACAAGCATGCCTCTGTATTATGCTATTACTGACATCAAACACACCACTATGGATCCCAACTGTCAGCTCCCATTTTACAAACAGCTCACCCGCCCCTGAAAGGATTCACAGTAACATTAACCACAGTCAAGTTTACCTTTGGACAAGTGCTATGTGACAGTGATAACAGTGATAAGAAGCATTTACATCAATTATTCAGTAAAAAAAAAAAAGCATTTAAGTTACTTACGTCAACATTCAGTTGGACAGTTTTAACTTTTATTATTAAACTACTGAAAAAGTCTTTGTTGACTAACAGATGCTTGCGATGGAGGAAGTGATGTCAGTTATTAACACGGTGTCGTCTGTCAGTCTGTTTATTGAAGCAGGAAGAAAAAAAACAATAATCAACATTATAAATATATCACAACTGATCAAATGTTTTTTGTAAACTTTACGTAAGTTATTACCTTTATTTATTTATTTATTTCTCTATTTATTTATTTAGTCATTTTCAATCTTTATATATTGCCATTTGATTGTGTTCCACCATGTGCATTGAAATTCTTAAGTGCCCATTCTATTTCTTCTTTTTGTACATCTCGTCTGTTATGTTGAATCAGAATATGATTGTTGGTATTTGATACGTTTTATATTGAGTGTTGTGAGTGGACAAATCAGCATTTAAAGTTTTATTCTCTCGTTTTTCGTCAGATGACGAGAGTTGGCGTGGGGGGAAATAGTCAACTACCCTGTCAGCAAAAACTGCAGGTTAGCATTGAATTTCTGATGAAAACCAACGGACAGTTTTATCTCAAAGTTAATATGTCAGCTGAGAATGAAGGACAGTGTGACCAATAAAGCAGGAGCTGTTAGGGGGAGGAGGTTTATTTTGAAAAGCTAATACTGTCTATTTTGTAACAAAGGGTCCAAGTAGCCGTAAGCTAACTCAGTAGTTTTTGGTTATTTGTAGCCATTGATTTCATAGCTGGCTGCTCTCTGTGCTAATGTCTCTTTTACACCTAAGACAAAATAGCTTTTAAAAAGAAGCTGAAAAGTGCTCGTACAATAAGAAACAGGCTCAAATGAAAGTCCCCAAAACAAGTTGATGTTTCCCTGAATGTGCCTGTTGAAAGTTCTGTTAAAACATTCTGTGAATTTGTTTACGCACCTGATGGTTTCTAGCGTTTTTGCTCATCAATGCTGAGCTGGGACGAGGTTTTTGGTTTCTGGCACTAATGATTGTTTCAACAAAATCAGGTTGTAGTTCTTCAAGTCATCTGGGCCTTGTTTGCTGGAGATTCAGCCTTAATGTCAGTAAAACATGTGAATGTTGTTTCAGAGCTGATGTGATGGACGATTGCCTTTTTCATTGAGACATTTACTGCAAACATAGGCACGAGTTAGCTAATTTCAGCCATTTCAAACAAACAGCTCATTTGTTGACTACACATCCATTTGAGGAAATTTGAACTCTTGAAAAAATCTTTCAAAAAGTTGATCAGTCAGCAACAGAAAAGTGTGAAATTTGTCATTTGAAAAAGTGTGCGCATGGCGCTCGGGTGTGCGTCCTGGTATCATGACCAACATTTAGTTTTTTCCTCAGATGGACACGTGATTTGGAACACAACTCTTAAAGTAGCTCCAGATGGGTTTCTTACGCTGTCACTTGCCTGCTCTCTCTCTCTGTATTTACTATCTGTCCTGTCTGTTCACTGGTATCGACCGTCTCTTTAATATTCATTCACATTCAACACTGAAATAAAGCATTGATTCCTAAATGGGAGCCATTTGTCTCAGTTTGGTTTTGTGAATATTTTGGGCACTGAAAGATCTAAACGTGTTTTGTGTGACATTTGTTTTTGACGGACCAGTGGTTTTGTGTTTCTGAAGGTCGGACTCACATGTTGCAGGACACCTCAGCGGTTTGGAACAAGAGAAACTTGTGTTTAAAAAAGAACATCATCGGATCTACGTGTCCTCCAAAACATGATCAGACAACCAGTTCAAAAACTGTGTAATTGTTTCAGAAATATTTCAGTTTTTTAATGTCACCTTGCTGCAGATTTGTACTGACACACCAACATATTTCCATATCTCTGGATTCAGATAGCCTCTGAACAAAGACAGGTGTTTATTCAAATGGACCCTGTCGTGCAGACTGTGTGTTCACAGCAATCAGAGCAGTTTGCTCCATAATTACTTTCAGTGCAAACTATTTTAGTGTGTATGTTATGTTTTTCCTTAAAGTTAAGCAAAAAAAAAAAAAAAAGGGGGGGGGGGGGATGAAAAGAAAAACTTACAGAAAATGTTGAACTAAATTAAATACATCATTGAAATCAAAGTAAAATACATTTATCGTATAATAACAGAACTCACCTGAAAACACCTTCAAAGCTGTGAAACAAAGGAGAAGTTGAATGAGAGAATTTCTTGGTGTTTGATTATATGTCGACGATGAACCGTAGTCTGTTCAGGTCTGCACCAGTTCTGGGAAGAAACAGGCTGTTTGCTCAAAAACAGCAAAACATCATCTGCAAACATGGCAATATATTTCCCTTTTGTTCACCATCTTACTGAAATAGAAACACAGAAACAAATATAAACAAAACAATTAAATGCATATATAAAATGTAGTTTTTAGTTTTTTTGATTTATAAACTTTTAAATTTAAATTCAGTAGTTCAGTAAAACAGCAGTTTTATGCTCCCACACAGTTACATTATTCATTAAAAAAGCAGATATTAACTGATATAGTCAAGATTATATTGGTCTTTCTCAACCACACCAACATGTTCACACAGCCAAACTGAGGAAACACAGGTGCTCTGATTTGAATAAGCAGCAGTTGGTTTCCAGGTCATTTGAATCCTGTCAAACACTCTGACTAAACGCCTTCATGTCCACTTCACACTGGTCACTTCTGGGAACATTTCCATGTCTTTTCTGCATGAGGACTGAACAGACGATCCTTCGTGAGACGTCCTTCAGCATCAGTCACCCTGGCTGACCGACCCTGAGCTCTGGCTTCTCTGCGTTCACCGAATAATGTGACAGCAACAATTTGTATACTGCAAAAATGACAAATTAATGATGATTAAATGATGATGTATTTTTCCACATGGAAGGAAACACAGTCCTGCCTCCAACCACACCTTACATAGAGGACAGAGACACATGAAGATGATGCATGAATACACAGGCACTAAAAGTATATTTAGACTGAAAACCAGCACAGAGCCGTCAGTGACTCAGGAGAAGGACGATCAGAGCACTGTGTAAGACTGAAGCTGGTCAGTCATTTTATCATGGATTTAACACAGTCACCTAACACCGTTCTGAAAATCTAATGCTGCCTCCTTCTCTCCTCTACAGGCCTCCACTGTGTGAAAATGTCACTCGACTCATTCTCCACTAACGACTCCCGTCCTTCTCAGTTCTCCTCAGTGCTTTGACTCCATCATTAGTTTTACATATACGTCGCCTCCACCTGCATCAGCATCCTGCTCCCCATCCCTCTCTCCATCTCTGTCCTCATTCTGGGATTCTGGCGATGGAAACAGCAGCATGTGTCCTCGGCAGCAGCCTGAGTTTCTCTGACTTCTTCACCTACAATATGGCCGTCGCGGAGCTGATGGGAACGTTAGGGTACATCCTTGGCGTTTACAGCGCCTTCAACAGAATCCATGCGATGATGTGGGCGGGGAGCTTGACCAGAACCTTCGCCTGGTCTGGACAGATCTTCTTCCCCATCCTCACCTGTGTGGACCGCTACCTGGCTGTTGTTCACCCCATCACCTACCTGCGACTGAGACAGGTGGGCGGAGTCAGGGTCAGGAATGCCAGCGCCGGGCTGGTTTGGCTGCAGTGCTTTGCAGGGATGGGTCTGGTCATTCTGATGCATAAATACACTCAGTCCAACTTTATCGGACTGTCCTGCCTAACGGCCATCTGTTTCATTGCTATGACTTTCTGCAGCCTCTGTAGCCTCTTGGTTCTGATTCTGAGTCTACACCATCATAATCATAACGGGAGCGCTGTGCTGTAGGTACGGAGGGACCGTTGTGGCCGTCGTACCAACCCTGGGCTACAGCGCTCAGTGTGTGGCGGCGCAGCTGCGGAGTGCTTCAACCTGCCCAGCAGTCTGGTCTTACCTCTGCTGTTTCTACACAGAGCGGGAAAACTCCCCAGCTGTAAACACAACTCTGGATCAGCTCAGAGTATGTGACGTCTCATTCTGGAGGTCACACAAATCTCTGTATGACATCACCCAGAGGCATCATAATCTACACAAGCTGTTGGTCAGTTAGTCCAGAGTCAGAATGGATGCATTTAGAGGTCGTGGTTGTCTTTATCTGTGTTTGTGTTAATGAATGTTTTGTGAATTTCTGTTTGGAGCCTTTCAATAAAATCAGACCTGTTTCGTACTGATTTCCTGAAAAGTTTCTGTTCCTGAATGAAAGCAGTCGAATAGAGGGGACCTGATCCGAGTTAGAGGAGCACTGCAGGTTTTGACCACCAGTAGTAGACTGGGCCAGTGACTCAGGACTGGGGCTCCCTCCTCTGAGGACAGGACAGGCTCTCCACAGTTTTACTGTTCAGCTGAGCTGCAGCTGGTGTCAGACATGTACCTGCACAGGCTGTCAAAAAGAACTCCTTTGCAAATGTTTACAAGAAAACTCCACGTCTGTTGTTGCAATGCAATTAGCTAAAAACAGCCAACGATTAGTCTTCGACTGCAGTGACTCACTGGACAAACAGGACCCAAACACAAATCATGATGAGTTTTAAGTTACTCCACTGAGGCCACACAGTAAAATCATGGTCATTATGAGGCACTAAGAGAACCTTCCCATCCAAGTGCAGTCACAAAGACTTCCTGCCACCCTGACAATATTTCATTTGAATGAACACCTGTGTTTATGTGCAGGTCATTTAAATCCTGTCAGACACGATGGACATATAAAATAAATGAGTGGTATGGGTATGAGCACTCACTCACATGAGTCCTATTTAACACCAGGACTGACTCAGATTCTAAAAACATTCTTTCTAACTAATGACTCTGTTTCAGATTCTGTCTGACAGGTGATGACAGGATGACAGGACAGATGCTGCTGCTCGGCCGCTGACCTGCACCCTGACTCACTGTGGGACAGTTACGTCAACATTTGCCTGTGTAGAATGACACAAACTCCATCGTTTCTTTGACAACATGCAAAAAAGTCCTGCTGCTGCCTGTCACTGATCCACACTCCCACACATGAATGTACTGTGTGTGTGGATCAGACAGTGTGAGCAGCAGCCAGAGTCTGGACGTGAACGAGTTGGATCAGAACAGGTGGGTGTCCTTTAATCACATGATGGCTCTCAGTTCACAGGTTGAAATGCCTGCTGTTCACCGTGTGTTCACATGCTTTAAAGATGATTGTCTGACCTGTCACAGACATTTCTCAGTTCGAATGTTCGCTTTGATGAGTCGTTGATTTTCTGCAGTTCTGTCATTCAAATGTTTAACTCAGATGATGAGTTATTGATGATGAAAGCAAAAATACGCTTGTGAGACTTTTTAACACAAAATCATCAGATGCTAAATGAAAATGAGACTCAGCATCTCTCTCTCTCTCTCTCTCTCTCTCTCTCTCTCTCTCTCTCTCTCTATATATATATATATATAT
>JBBMOC010000442.1:0-30000 GCA_037975185.1 Centropyge bicolor
ATTGATTGATTGATTGACTGACTGATTGATGATTGGTTGGTTGGTTGATTGATTGATTGATTGATTGATTGATTGATTGATTGATTGATTGATGATTGATTGATTGATGATTGATTGATGATTGATTGATTGTTGGTTGGTTGGTTGGTTGATTGATTGGTTGGTTGATTGACTGATTGATGATTGATTGATTGTTGGTTGGTTGGTTGATTGGTTGATTGATGGTTGGTTGATTGATTGGTTGGTTGATTGGTTGGTTGGTTGATTGGTTGATTGATGGTTGGTTGATTGATTGGTTGGTTGATTGGTTTATTGGTTGATTGATTGATTGATGGTTGGTTGATTGATGGTTGGTTGATTGACTGATCGATGATTGACTGATTGGTTGGTTGATTGACTGATTGATGATTGATTGATTGGTTGATTGGTTACTTGATTGGTTGATGATTGATTGACTGACTGACTGACTGAGTGACTGACTCCTCTCTGGGCTGCTGAACCTTCAGCTAACTGCACGTCTTGTCTCGTCTCGTCTTTGTTTCCTCCTGATTCCTCGAGTGCAACCTCTCTATGATTATTCCTGAACTTCTTGTTCAGGAATAATCTTGTGTCCTCTCGTCTTGTCTTAAAAGTCCTTAAAACTTTCTTGAGAACGTTTGTCTTCGTCCTCTTTGTCCTCGACTCTTCCGAATCGACGAGGACTCGGCTGTGTGTGTCCTTGGACTCTTCGCTCTTGGCTCCTGGTTTCTAACGGTAGCAGGTGTTTGCCTCCTTTACCTTTGACCTTGTGTCTTGTCTTCTACCCTTGTCACGGGTCCTGTCCCCTTGTTGTCCTCTGTCCTGTCTCCTCATGTCCTCCTCTACCACCTTCTCAGTGATCTTACAACTCTAACGGAGGTTGTACCTTGTTGAAAGCTGATGAGTTTTTCGTCCCACCGTCGCCTTCAGTGCTCGGCTGCAGCTCCACCAACTGTAACATGGTGCTGACGGAGGCTCAGGGAGAGTTCACGTCGCCCTGCTTCCCCCAGAAATACCCCAACTCGCAGGCCTGTAAGTGGACCATGCAGGCCCCGGCCGGCTTCATCATCCAGCTCTCCTTCCTTGACTTCGACCTGGAGGAGGCGCCGGGCTGCATCTACGACCGGGTGGTGGTGAACACGGGAAACACGGACGTGAAGTTCTGTGGTCCCACGGCCAACGGGCTGACGCTCAACTCCACGGGGAACGTGATGGAGCTTTCCTTTACCTCCGACTTCAGCGTGCAGAAGAGGGGGTTCAGTGTGAGCTTCCGACACGGTAGGTCCGGGCCGACGCCGCGGCACAGCTCCGCACACACAGCTTCACCAATCCAGGCCGAACATGATCCTGGTGCCTTTAAGCTTGCAGATACAGGAGGGGTTTGTTAGTCTCATACATCACGAGTGAGGAGGGCTGATCCTGGTGCAGGTGTAGAGGAGCCTCCCAGAATGCATTAGGGGAATAAACATCTCATGTGCTGATGTTGTGTTTTAATTAACCTGAATCCATAAATTATCATCATTATCTGAGCATTGACTCTTCTTACCTTCGACCTGTAACAGCAGCGTTTCACCAGTTCACCGTCGGCTCTGATGCTTTGAACAGATTGGTTCTGTAGCTGAAAGCTAATATTTGTTGCCTTATTAGTTGAAGGTAACGTCATTCTTCATGTTTTTACTGAGCACTTTAACAAACAGCAGAAGCACAGGTTCGATGTTCGCTACAGCGATGATGACAGACACAACATCTGTGGGACGATTCTGTCCGACGGTAACTTCCAACTCTGTGAACTCAGTCGGAGGTTCGTGCTCTCGCTGCTGCTTCATCTAGCTGGAGTTAAAGTTTGAGACCAGGGTCTGTTGGTGGTTTGTCTGTCACACAGTGTGAGGCCTGGAGCCAGTGAGGAGCTGGTCTCAGCTGGACTCTGCCTTCGTGCTGGACTCTTTCTTCATCTGAGCGTTTCCCCTCCAAACCTCTGATTGATAATCAATATTTGGACCAAGTGTAGAACAGTGTAAAAGAATCTTCATGTGGTTTTTGTGTATTTTGCTTTTTGCAGTCAGACGTTCAGACGTCAGGAAGAAAAGCCTGTTTTTGTCAGTTCAAATCAAATTTAGAGTCAGAAGCTTCGTTGAAATAAAGATGGATGAAAAGATTTTCAGTCCATGTTGATGATTGATTCTGATTCATTGTCCTTTTCTCTTCACTCATGTCTCTTCTTCCTTCCATCACTGTCTCTTCAAATCAACCCTTCATCTACTCTTTTTCTTCACTTCCTTTATTTTCATACTTTCACCAATTTCTGTTTTTATTCTTTCTTCCTTTAACTTCCGTTTTCATTCCTCATTTCTTCTCTCACCTTCATTTGTTTGTTGATTCTTATCTAACTTTCTCCTTTACTTCACTAACCTGTCGTTTTCTCTTTGTTCTTTTTCTTCTTTCTCTGTTGTCTCCTAACTTTTTCCTTTTCTTCTTTCTACCTTTTCTGTCTCTACATACTATTTGTTTATTGTTTTCCATCCTCTCCTTCTTCCTTCTCTCCTTCTTCCTTCTCTCCTTCTCTCCTTTAGTCGCCGTCGCTCTGAGGAACCAGAAGGTCAGCATCTCCGGCGGCAACGGTCACCTGACCGAGGTCTCCAGCTCCGTTTCCATACCGACGCTGAGTCACCTGACGCTTTGCTTCGAGCTGGAACGCAGCAGCCAGAAACAGGTAACAGGTGTTTCTCTGTGTCGATGGTTTGGTCGGGTTCACTCCTCGAATCCACTCACAAAATGCAAAGTGTGAAACTTTGAACTGACTTCAGCTTGATGACTGTTCATTTCCTGGAGCGTCTTCATACCCACTCCTGGTATTTGTCCTGAAGCTCACTCAGTTCTGTCGGTCCCTGAACAGAAAGAGTGGATCTTCACCTACTACGACCACAGCAACAACGTGGCCTTGAGTCTGGGCTCCGACCAGAACGGCATGAAGATGATCGTCGACGGCGTCGTCTGCTCCATCGACTCCGTCATCTCCTTCGCCGACTTCACCTCGTCCATGAGGCCGTTCTGTTTCCTGTGGACGTCGGCCAGCGGCAGGGTGGCGGTCTACTTCAACGGAAACTACCTGGCCAAGACCTGCTCCAGCTCCAGCGGACACTCGGTGCCGGCGGGCGGCCTGTTCCGGCTGGGAGGTCAGTCCCTCCGTTTGACTCCAGGTCACGGTGAAATCTGTCAGCTGGCTGAGGGATGGGAACTGAAGCCGCTGCACCAGCAGGGGGCGATAACGATGGCAGCAGACGACCAATGAAATATAAAGTCCGACACTGTCTGATTCGGGCGGAGACGAGCAGGGGGGGGGGGGGCGTGTCCCACGTGAAGCAGCAGCTAATGTTGATCAGGATGGTTCAGTTGATCTTTTGCTAAAACTCACTGTGACGTCGCCTGAAGCGTGTCTCAAGCTTTATTTTGAAATTCTTCTCAAGCTTTATTTTGAAATTCTTGCTGGTCTTCTTGCTGAGTCTCCCCTGACACTGTGGACCTCTGCTCTCTGACCTGACATGTGTCTGTGTTCAGGGCAGCAGAGCTTCAACGGGAACATCTACAACCTGCGTCTGTGGGACTACGCCCTGACGCTGCCGCAGCTCCAGGCGCTCAGCTGCGACTCGGTGGGAAACGTCATCGACTGGGACAACGAGCACTGGAGCATCCCGTCCAGCCTGGCCCAGACGGACGCCACGCTGAGCTGCAGTGAGTACAGAGATGATCCCGGTCCGACAGAGGACGCAGGATGAGACACAGCAGGGAAACACATGTTTGTTTAGATCATGAAAGAAATCACCAGGATCTTCACACTAAAGTCTGATCCAACACTGATCTCAGATCAGGACGAACATGGAGGCTGGATGTCACCTGAGATATCCTGTAAAACTACACACACACACACACACACACACACACACACACACACACACACACACTGTCAGCACTAAGTGTTTCAGTGTGTTTGCTGTCAGGGTGGAAAATTACAACCAGACTTCAGCCAAATCCTGGTGAAGTTTAACTGCGGCTGGTGAGTTAATGGACTCCAGCAACCAGTCTGGCTGCTGACCAACCGCGTCCCTGATTCCTGCTCCGCTCGGGAAACCCAGTGGGCTGATAAACACACTGCGAGTGGTCGAATTCCTGCACGCACACACACACACGCACGCACACACACACACACGCACGCACACACACACACACGCACGCACACACACACACACACGCACACACACGCACACATACACGCACACACACACACACGCACACACACGCACACGCACGCACACACACACACACACGCACACATACACGCACACACACGCACACATACACGCTGTATGACCTGAAGGAAATCAATCCACTTTCAGTTCCATTGCTTATTTCTTGCAACACTTTTCACAGTGATTATTAAAACATTTATGAGTACATAAACATCTAAAATACATTAAACACACACACACACACACACACACACACACACACAGGTATAAATGGCCACAGACTCTTCTGACACTCTTGAAAACCTGAAACCAAGTTTACATAATGAACCGTTTTCTCACTGTTTTCAAGAATTAGCCATGAACGAGAATGTAAGACTCCACCGTGTGTGTGTGTGTGTGTGTGTGTGTGTGTGTGTGTGTGTGTGTGTGTGTGTGCGCCCACAGAGTAGTACTATACCTCTTATTTAAAACGCTGTAAATGAGTGTGCAGCCGCAGGAGGTTAGCCACAGAGGTTTCAGTGAACTTCCTGCCAACGCTCAGCCCTGCCAGTGTGTGTGTGTGTGTGTGTGTGTGTGTGTGTGTGTGTGTGTGTAAGTTTGCTTATGTCTAAATTGGGGACATTCACTAGACTCAAGACCAGTTGCTTGTGGACAGCAGTGCAACTGGGGACAAACAGTGGTGTCCTCAATCTGGACAACTGTGATTTTTAGCTCAACGGTTGAGGTCAGGTGATCCTTCAGGTCAGTCTGCAGGAAATGAATGTAAGTCCATGTAAATTCCTCAATAGTGACATAAGTAAAGACTATATATGTGTGTGTGTGTGTGTGTACATCCATCCTTGTGAGGACCAGCTGGAGTCTCAGACCTCAGACATGTTTGGAGAGGTTTAGGTCGGGCTTTGGTTTTGATGGTTGAGGGGCTGGTGAGTGCAGTTTGTCAGTGAGGGTCCCCACAAGTATGGAAGCACAGACGTGTGTGTGTTTCCAGTATAAACACCAGACTTGTCAGGACCAAAGCCTTGTCCTAATGAGGCAAAGCATCATTTCTGAGGCCCTGGTTAAAGCTCTGGTTTGAGTTAGACTGTCCCAGTAAATGGAGGCTACTGCAAGGGGTGTGTGTGTGTGTGTGTGTGTGTGTGTGTGTGTGTGTGTGTGTGTGTATATCTGTGTGTGTGCATGTGTGTGTGTGTGCATGCCAGTATGCCTTGGAGACCTGCAGTGGTTTCCAAGAAATGCATGATTCTGCATGAAGTTCCCTGACTCCTGTATGTTCTCATACACACACACACAGACACACACACACACACACATACACACACACACACACACACACACAGACACACACACACACACACACACACAAACACAGACACACACACACACACACACACACACACAAACACAGACACACACACACACACACACAAACACAGACACACACACACACACAGACACACACACACACACACACACACAGTTGAGGGTTGGTGTAGCTTCTCTTGCTCTACCTGTCATGATCCACACTGAGAGACATTATAAACCAACATATGAAAAAAAAGGGTTCATTCACAACACGACGTCACCGTTAAGGAAACAACAGAGTTAATGATCTATTGGAAACAGACGAGCTGCAGCAGGTGACACAAAGGAAAATGAGATGAGAACTGAAATACTGTTTTTCTCATGTAGTTCAGTCACATTACAATAAGTGATGGTGTTGGAAGCTGAGAGTCATGTTCAGTGTTCTCTCCTCAGTCTCAGTCCCTGTGTCTCTCAGGGATCTGTCTAAACCCTGGAGCATGAATCGTGGACTCGGCAGCTCGACTTTGCCGTCTTGTAATTTGTTGTAAGATGTTTGGTGTGTGTCTAATTAACCGGCCTCCCGTTTTGCAGCCGTGATTAATTGATCTCTTCATGGACTAATTGACCTCCTCAGTGTGATCTGTAAAAGTGGAGCCCGGCCTCCGACGTATGTGTCAGCTGATGCTTTGTTCTGACTAATCTGTCCTTCTCTTCACAGTCTGCTCCCCTCATTGCATTCACTTAACTCCTGCTGCGCCGACGAGTGGTGAGTGCTGCTAACACCCTGCTAATGTCTGTGTGTGTGTGTGTGTGTGTGTGTGTGTCTGTGTCTGTGTGTGTGTGTGTGTGTCTGTGTGTGTGTGTGTGTGTGTGTGTGTCTGTGTGTGTGTGTGTGTGTGTGTGTGTGTGTGTCTGCGTGTGTGCGTGTGTGTGCGTGTGTGTGCGTGTGTGTGTGTGTCTGTGTGTGTGTGTGAGTGTCTGTGTGTGTGTGTGTGTGTGTGTGTGTGTGTGTGCATTGCTTGTGCTAACAGAGCTGTGATGCATGAAGAAGAATCATGTGCAAGAATCTAATGAACATTATCTGTGAAATACTTTAACATTTCTATACTTTAAATGTGTAACTGACAAATGTTTAAGATTGTTTGGAGTCTGTTTAGTGTATGAACCTCGAACCTTGAATAGATTCCAGGTGACATGAATCATATCTCAGGTGTAAAGGTCACCTGACTCCGCCCCTTCCAGCAGGAGCTACAGGTGGAGCTGGAGGTGGAAATGAATGATGTTCTCCAGACCTCAGACACACACACACACACACACACACACACACACACACATCAGCTCTGTCCAGAGCTGGTGACGTCTGCAGCCTCGGCCTCTTTTACCTGGTGCAGAGGTGCAATGTTTGGTTGCTGTGATGATCTGAATGAGAAGAACCTGATGAGAAGACTCCAGCGTCTCCGCTCTGAGGATTTGTGATGTGACTGTAAACTGAATATTTGTGGGAAGGTTACACAAAACCAGTTCTTTGAAGGCATCAGTTTAGATCTTGTGTTGAGCCTGTTCAGACATTAGACTCAGACGTGGTGAGACCAGCTGCTCCGATCACAGAGTTCGTCCTCATTGGAGGAACCTGTCTCACTGCAGCAGCAGGAAACAGAAACAGAGGCTGAGAGATTGACTCTGTTGTTGAAAATGATGCGACGTGGCCGACAGGTCGCAGGTGTGTGTGTCGGGTTCAGACCATAGACTGTATAAAATATGGACGTAGTGTCCGTGACGTCACCCATAGGTTTCTGAAGAGCAAAAATGAAGCAAATCGTAGTGCGCAGCCATCTTGGTAGCCTACCTCCGGTTACTCCAAATATGGACAAAGAGGTGGAGCGAGGGCGGAGCTGAGGCGGGTCGAATGAACGCTATTGGCTGAAAAAAGCTGCTTTATTCCAAATAATCAAACTAGCTACGGCTAGCCAGCTAGGTTAAATGCTAAATATCGTTGCTAGCCGGCTAACCCCACGACGATCTCTTTCCCAAACTCAGTGACTAGAATTAGCCGGGGTGACGCCCTTTAGACCGTCAGTGGCTAGTTGTCAATCAAAGTGGCGCCACTTAGATTGACAGCTATGAATTGTGCATAATGATGTATGCTGTATATTTTAAACGAACGCCTTATAAAAAAATTCGCCCCCCCAGAGTTGTCATGGAGTAGAAAAACAGCTTATGAGACTAGAGCCATGTTTTGAACCAGGCTGTAAATATGTTTTTTTTCTGTCGTAAAATCGGACATTTTAACATGGGGCTCAAATGTAATTGACTCCCTTCTGTAGCCTGCTCTAGTGGTTATTCGAGGAACTGCAGCTTTTTTGCACTTCCGCATTGGCTTCATTTTTCAGCGGCGGAGGTTGCCGCTTGGTTCAGACGCGGGTCACAGACGGCAGGAAGAGACGACACGGTCCAACACGTCAATGTCATGTTCCCGGACACAAAGAGGAAGACAGCAGCCGAGAGTCGAACAGCAGAGTCACTGTGAAATGTGGAGTTCTAGACTCTGGAGCGTCGTCGCGTTGTGGCTAACGGAGGACGGGCGACGGCCCACAGGTGAACTCACGTCTGAAGACTGAAGAGTCCACAGACTTTTCCGTCCTTCAGTAATGGAGGTTTTACAGCTGTGGGCTGACGGACGATTCTCTCTCTCTCTCTCTCTCTCTCTCTCTCTCTCTCTCTCTCTCTCTCTCCCCGTAGCTTTGGCGTTTACGTTCTTTCTTCTGTTTAAAGAAACGCAGCCTAAAAGCTGCTCAACCATGTTTCTATAAAGGCCTGAAAGATCAAACCGAGTCCATATTCAGACTGTCAAACAGTCTCAGTTCATTTATGGTCCAACTGTTGGCTCACTTGTTAAAGGCTTGTTCCCTCAGTTTGTTTCAAGTCTCAATCCTCTAAATTCCTTGCGGTGATCACTGTGCTCCTCCGAAGCTGAGCGCAGACAGACCGACTCCGGCTTCACGCCCTGCTTCTCGCTGATAAGTCGAAGCTCAGAAACACTTTGCTTTTCTTTTGAAAAAATGCTGTTTCCCTAACCTGCGACCATAAAATCATTAATGACGCTTTAGCTGCTTCCAGCATGTTTCCTCATTAAACAACATAATCCGACTGCTTCACACTGCTGCTGCTTCAGGTTAGCTGTGTATTAATGTCATTCACCAGTCACTTCACATTAACATGGGACTGATAGAGTCACTGTAGAGAAAACCTCAGTTCATGTGGATGAAGTCAGGTGTCCATGGCGGCCTCTGATTGGTCGACTCTTTCAAACTAAAATGCTAAAACGTGATTCAGAGAAACATCGTCTGTCAGTTGGTTCGTTGATCCGTTTGTCCACCTCGACTTCGTCCACCTTCACCTCGTCCACCTCGACCTCGTCCACCTTCACTTCGTCCACCTCTACCTTGTCCACCTCGACCTTGTCCACCTTCACCTCGTCCACCTTCACTTCGTCCACCTCGTCCACCTCGACCTTGTCCACCACGTCCACCTTCACCTCGTCCACCTTCACCTCGTCCACCTGTGCAGTTTGTTGCTGCGTACTCACGTCACCTGTCGTCTTCCTCTGACCTTGATGGACGAGAGTCACATACATGTTGTTGTTTTGGATCCTTTGCTGAAATGACTGATCCTGTTGTTCCTCTGGAGGACAGTGTCTTCACAGCTGGGACATGTAATGAGTGTTTTGTGATCTGACACCTCGATGGTTAGAAAACAATCAGAGTCGATGTTAACAGAAAATAGCTTTGTTCTTAAATGTGAAGCTGTAATATTCTCTCTCATATATGTCTGACAGGGCTGCGCGGTATACACGGTATGACGGTAGAAACGGTATAAATTTGGCCACAGTGGAGATTTGTGCTCTACCGTCATACCGTCGATGACATCATCGCACCTACCTCTGTGTGAAAATAGCTGCAAGCACAGTAACAGCAGAAAAGGAGGAGCTGGTCAAAAAAACGGTGCTACTTCCATGATTTGTATGTACGGGGGTGATTTTTTTTATATATATAACACACTCGTTTAAAATATGAAATTGTGCAAAATGAAGAGGGTCGTCACTTTGACTGACAGCTGCCTCCTCCAATCACGGAGCTCATCCAGTCACTGAACTTCGCCTGTGTTTGTGCTGTTTTTGCTTTTCGGATATTTTTTCCTGTAAATACTGGATAAATAACTCGGCTTGCTAAGCGGTTAATTTTACTAACAGACTGTCCAAAAGTCGGCGCTCCCGTGTTTTTCTTTACTTGTAAGTATTGCTAATGAATTAGCATGGGGCTCCAGCTAGCTACCGCCGGCTGTGTGGTGTCTCTGTCCGGGACGTCTGCGCTGTTTTCTCGGTGAGTTTGTTCTGCTGTTTATGGAGCTGCTTGTTGGCTGGAGTTTGACTGTGCTGCCGTGTTGACTGTGTTTCTCTCGGGTGTCCAGGACGAGTTTCTCCGTGGGGAGACGGCGGAGGCTTAGCTAAGCTAATGATGCTAACGGGAGCGTCTGTTAGCTTCAGTTATTAAACTTGCTGAAGTCAAAACGTAATAACAAATATTATAGTTTATGGTGTTAATACTTTAGAATAAAAGGCGTCTGTGTGAGGTTGGAGAATAAAAACTCTCCATGTTAGGTTAACTAATGTTATGTGATATTAAACTGAACTGTATGTAGATGCAATTAAGTTTTTGTAACTTCAAAATATTAACGTCTCATTTCTGAATGTTTCCGGAAATAAAAGAGAAATTTTATGTTTATTACACTCCAGAAACTGACTGATTGTGATCGATTGGAGGCTGAAATGTTTACATATAACGTTACGCCGGCTCATTAAAGTACTGTAACTGTTGGCGAAGCCGGCCGGTGCCACCGGGTTCGCCGGCTAACTCCATGAGCATGTTTCATTAAACAAATTTCATTCAGACCCGCCCTCGCCACACCTCCTTGTCCATATTTGGAGTTACAGGTAATGGGTGACGTCACGGACACTACGTCCATGTTTTATACCGGCTATGTTTATACCGCCTTATATACCGTGAAAGGATTCAATGTATACCGTAATATGAATTTTGGGTCATACCGCCCAGCCCTAATGGCTAAGTTCAGTCTTAATCACTATGAATGAAGCTCAAATTAGAAATGAAATCCACGTTCACGTTTTATTGATGTCCTCAGCAGGACGCCTCACAGTCCAGTTTGTGTCCACACAGAGACAGCAGAGGTGTGCTTGATTTTGTTTACCTTAAAAATGCTGTTTTCTCTTTGCTCGGATAATGAGGCTGCTGCTGATGGAGAGACAGACAGAGAGAGACAGACAGAGAGAGACAGCAGTTATATATATGTGTACGTGTGTGTGTGTGTTACGTTTACATCTGTGCATGGACGAGTGTGTGTTTGTGTTTCAGGTCGTCTTTCATCTCTTATTGATGCCAGAGGCAAAACATGCACACCTGAACACACACACACACACACACACAGAGTTTATGCTGGTGCCTGTCAGTCTCTGCACATAAGCCATAAAAACAATAAAGGATCGTTCTGTATTTTTACAACTCGGTTCTTATCTCGGTAGAATTTGACCATCGTGTCTGTCAGTGATGAAAACACTGTTCAGGAGTCAGGTCGATAACTGAGACTCGGACTCAGCGACGTCTGTACGTTCATCCTGTAGCTGAACCGTCTGGTCCTGATTCTGCTGGATCAGACATTTGACCAGAGCAGCTGCTGGTTCTCTGGTCTGGGTTCTGGAGGTTGTGGAGTCGAATAGCTGAGACGTGTTTGACTGTACAGATCTGAATCGTGAGGCTTCGATGACGAGCTCAGTGCCGGACCGTGAAAAGATAAAAACTCTCCACCCGATCAAATTTAACTTCAATTGTGTTTAATGTTCGTGTCTTTCTGGGCATCTGAACCACTGGTCCTCAGCGGCCAATCACAATCAGGAAACTGTGGTGTTAACTCTTTTTTAAAGGTGCCGTATGGAGTCTCACTGTCACGTTAAAACCATCCATCGCTCCACATGAGGACCAGCGAAGCCTCCACACGGCGCTTCTCCTTCATCAGGACCTCGTTTCCAGACCACAAGGAGAGAATCTGGATCCTGGTCTGTGCCAGGTTTAAACAAGAGATTTTTCCCACTAAAATCCAACCAGGCATCTCCTGCGTGTGTGTGTGTGTGTGTGCGTGGAATGGAAAATCTTAATAAAGTGGATCATGGTGAAAATGTTGCTGAGACGGTTCCAGCTCTCAGTTTATATGAAAATGCAGCATAATGTCACTTTAGCTGTGAACCACACTCAGGAACTGGAGCCAACTGTAACAGCTTCTCTCAAATATTGAACATGTTTTTCCAGCGGCGGCGGTGAATCACAGTCGCCGCCTGGTGTCGAGTCGTCAGATTAATTACAGCTCGCCGGCCGCCGTCGGCCCGATGGAGACGCATGGAGGAAACGAGCTGCTGCAAAATGGTGTTTTCATTTACACTGAGAGGAAGCGTGTTTTTCATTAAGTGATTTTTCAGTCATTTGCTTCCTGAGCTCTGACACAACATCACTTCTCTCACTGAGCGCTGTGAAATCCAAACAGCTGTAAAACAAACTGAATCAGGCAGGAGTCAATGGTTCGAATGTGTCTCCTCCCAACTCTCCTCCTTTCTCCAGTCATAAGCTCATTGTGACTAAAACTCAGCATCACCTGACTCACGAGGAGTGAAAGACAGGAAGGAGAGAAGAGGAGGAGTGTGTGTGTGTGTGTGTGTGTGTGTGTGTGTGTGTGTGTGTGTGTGTGTGTGTGTGTGTGGCCTGAGTCGGACTCAACATCACATTTCGAGCGGCCAAAGTTCTGCAGGAGCGCTTGTTTTCTGGCTGCGGTCGCCTGGCGGTCGCTTCGACAGACCGGCCCTGAACTGAAACACGAGGAGTCCGATGTGTGTCCTGCCTCAGCCCGCACAGAGGCCTGATGGGAAATCTGCATGTGATCACAAAATCGTGTGAGAAAATTTCCTGAGTGCAGAACGTCAGTGATTCTCGTTTGAACGTTTGGACGAACAGATTATCGTATGAGACGAGTGGAGTTTTATCCAGTGCAGCTGGGAGAGATTCCACTTCAGCACAAACCTGAGCAGGAGAGGAAGTCTGGAGAAAACACGGACGGGCGATCGAGTGAAAACTGGATGTGAGGTTGAGCTCATGTTCACATTCGATGCAGCTGCTGCCGGATTAGTTTCAGCAGATTGTTAGCAGAAGCTAACTGTTGTCTCTGCTGTGGGAGGAACTGTCAGGACAGAGTGTTGTTGTTGTTGATGATGATCAGTGGAACTGACCAACCTCTCTGTTTCTCACCTTCCTTCACTCCAGGTGTCTCTCCGCCCAGCAACACGCCGCTCCCCACCGGCTGCGACTCTCCAGCACTGGGCTGCCCAGGTAGGACAAACAAACGCACCTGCAGTCACATGGTCACACAGCTGCTCACGACACTGAGCTGAAGGCTGAAAACACAGTGTGAACATGTTCATTCAGTGATAATGTCCTGTTGACAGAGTCAGACCTTTGGATCAAATGGAGCCTGTTTGGTTTTACAGTAACAGATGTCTGATCTGCAGATCAGCACTGGGAACTTATGTAACAACCAGTGATGAAGAGTAGAATGATTCTCGGAAAGGAATCAGTTCTTTCCTGTTGCAGAAGTTTCACATCTCACACTTGTGTTTCATCATCATAACAACAGACGGTCAAATATATCTGAACATGTTTTTCCCCAAAGCTGCTTTTCTGTATCTGTCAGTCTGGGATCGAAGCCCCTGCTCATCACTGATCATTTCTCATATACTTCTACAACACATCTGCATCTACACAGCAGTCGGCTCAACCTCCTGTCACCTGACGTTCATGAACCTGTGAAGCTGAAAGTTTCTGCTGCGTAAGCCGTGTGTGTGACTGAGGGTTTCCTCCAGGACCACATACATGTTTCACAGTGAAGCCGGTGGGACGGAGACTCTGAACCTGGGCAGCATGGGCTCCAGCCTCGGCTTCACAGGACCATGGATTTACTGTCAGTCTCTGCTTCCAGGGCCTTGTTAAAGGAGCCCGACGCCCTCGAGGCTTCCTGAACCTCCGGAAGCTTCTGGACCCCAGAATACATCCTGAACATGTTGTGAAGAGAAACTCAGCAAACCTCAGCCAGACTGGAGCTGGACTCCCAGAACCAGATGCCCTGAACACGTCCTGCCTCTGAACCTCCCTAAACACTGTTGAACTAATCTGAACGAGGAGGACACTGATGTTCATGATGTTTTTGTTAGTGTTTAATCACCTGGAAATAAGACCTGTTGGGTTTTCTTACCTTAGAACGATCTTCCACAGTCGGCCATGTTTCTACAGACAAACCCTCTGACTGCAGAGGGTTCATGTGATAGATATGAGCAGACTGTGAAACCTTTATGATTTTTGGCTGTGTAAAAGAGGAGAAGTCAGGCGAGGACAGAAATCTCAGGTTGGTGGAAATGAGGACGTGATGAAAATGAAGCAGATGCTGCAGCCACTTCTTCTTCACAAGCTCAAGTGTCTGAAAAAAGTTTAATCAGCGTTTACCTTCTGCCGCCCGCGCTCAGCAAACACTGTGGAAAAGAGTCTGCTCCAGTCGGTTAATGACATTTTCCTTCAATGACCCTCAGCGTCCTGAGACGAACGTACGTGAAGGAACCAGAGAATGTTTCCCCCGAGTGCTGTTCAGCTGCAGCTACGACCTGAGAGCAGCCAACACCGATAAATCTGGAAGAGCGTCCACGCACTCACTACAGCCAATCACCTTTGCTCCAGGAGGTCATGTGATCTGGACCTTGAATTTGAGCAGTAGCTCGGGGCCAGCTGACGACGTGACCCAGCCCCGCTCCCTAAATGTCATTCTCACACTGTCCTGCACTATGGAAGCCTCAGAGGGACATTTTCCAAAGGTCAGGTTTTGTGGGATCGAGCCAATTAAGCCACAGCTGGTGTTCAGAATGTAAATGACTACGGCAGCCCGGGTGGGTCAGCGGGCCATGGGAGAGCACGCACAGGGTTGGAAGTTAAATCTCTGATTGGTCTCTGGAGTGCAGGGTCACAGAGAGAGCAGCGCCCCCGGTGGTGGGAACACAGAATCTCGGTCTTTTGATTGAATGATTTCATAGCTTCTGTGTCACCTGAGTCCTGGTGAGAGCAGGTGAGCTTCAGCAAACCGAGCACTGGTCGACTCGTTCAGGGAAAGAAAGTAACAAAGTAAAGAAAGTAAAGTCCTGAAAGAGTCGACTCAGATGGAGCTGAAGTGTCTCTGCAGCTGTGACACTGATGGACGGGTCAGGTCGGTCTGTTCTCCTTCACAGAAAACAGCTCTCACACACTTTGCTTGTTTCAGTTATTCGTGCACGAATATAAACTTTATTAACACCTCCACCTTTGACAGGAGGCAGCAGGGTTTTTATCCTTCTATATGTTTTTCTTCATAACCTGTAACGGACGTAAAGACAACCTCAGCTCAACTTGTCCTGATGTGACCCACAGTCCCAGACGTCTGCAGCGAGCTGAGGCGTCAGGTGACTGGTTGACTGTGATGAGTGAGCAGCTCGCTTCGTGTAACGTTAGCTAGAGGTGGGACAGGACGAGTCCAGCGCTCCAAGTCATGTGATGAAGAGATGAGAAATGAGCTGTGTGTTCAGTCTGAATGCAGCTTGAGCTGTAAGGCCTCGATAGCTCAGGTTCAGATGAACATGGGTTTGGTCTCTGCTGACGACAGGAGACGTCGGACGTGTTTGTGTGATGTGAGAAGAAAAAAAGCTTCGTACTGTAAAAGTTTCTGCACTGAAACGTGACCATGCAGCTTCATCACATTCACCATCCTCTGCATCTTTCTCTCTCTCTCTCTCTCTCTCTCTCGTCCCAACACCTCACTCTGCCAGACACTTCATCCACTGACTCCACTAACACCATCCATGCTACTAATGCCATCACCCACGGTAAGCAACCCTCCTCCTCCTCCTCCTCCTCCTCATCCTCCTCTTCATCTTCATCCTCCTCTTCATCCTCCTCTTCATCTTCATCCTCCTCTTCATCTTCATCCTCCTCTTCCTCCTCCTTCTGACTTTTTTCCTCTGCATCTTCTTCCACCTCCTTCCTTCCTAACTTCACCTCCTTCTCCTCTTCCTTGTGTCCTCCCTTCAGACTCCGGCGGTGTCTTTTTGCTTTTTGATCTTATTCCTTCTCTTCTCCAGTTTTTCAGTTTCATTTTTTTGTAGTCAGCTGTAAATTTCAGATACACGTGTGTGAATCACCTCAGAAGTTAGAGAAAGACTTCATTCATTTCCAGTTTATTACCAAAACAATTATCCTTAATGGGTCTTTTTCCCTCATAAACTGATCGACCTTTTCAGGGACCAAGACAAGTTGAGCTCTTTCACTTTTTACACTTTTTACAGAAGTCAAAGCCTCCATTATTCATCTGTTCACTCTCTCTTCAGCTCATTCTGTCCTGATGAACGTGTTCGACTCAGGACGGTTAGAAACCAGATAAATATTATCAACTGCTGCTTAAAGACACGAGCTCATCAAATCTTTTCATTAGTTAATTAACCTTTCTGTCGTTCTTTCTCCGTCCGAGAAGTTTTACTGGTGAGTGAATGAAAGTCGGCGCTCGTTCTTTCATTAGTTTAATATGGACTTTTGTTCCAACAAAGGACGGAGCAGCTCACAGAGGAATTTTAAATGTGTAGTAGGAAATACTTCATGATTGTTTAACACAAGCCTGTTGGATCCAGGAGCAGATAAAAAGTTGGAGGTCTTTGCATGTTGGAAACGCTGACCTGCTCTCGGCCTCATTAAACCCGGTCTCTATCCTTTGATTTGTGGCTGCAGTTCCTCCTCCCATCACTCCGCCTCCATCCACCATCCCCACCACTCGCTCCCCACTAACCCCAACCAGCAGCACCACCCGCAGCACCAGCTGCTCCTCCGGTAAGGCTTCACCTGCTTCGCTGCTTCGCTGCCTGCTGCGACCGTCTCCAGCCTTCTCATGCAAATAAGAACCAAAATTACAGGATGTTTCCTCTGAATGTTGTAGATTCATCTTGAAATCTGAAGCAACTTTCTGCCATTTCAACGTGACTCTGTTCATTATAATGGAAACAGAACAGAAGTCACTCCTGGTTTCAGACACTAACTGCTCATGAGCTGAATGAGACCGAAAACAGAGAACATCAAACCAAATTGACTCGAAGATGATTGAGCTTTTGTACCAAGTGTTGATCCACAGTTGTGGACACTGAGACCGCTCCTGTCAGCGAACAGGCTCGAAGCTTCTCCCATTAACGCCTGTGCTTGTGTTTGTCTTACTGACATGTGACTCTAACCAGTTCTACCTGCCGACACCGTCACCTCCAGCGCCGCTCGCCCGGCACCGACTAACGCTGCTTCAGCCGGCAGCTCGGCTCAGGGTAAGAGCAAAACCACTGATGAGTCTCACCAGTCAACTCCTGAGTCCAGGTTCATGTTTGCTTTGGTTCTGCCCACTTTTCTTCCAAATGTCTGTTTGTGGTGTTGAGAGCGAGACGGAAGCACCAACGGAGAATTCACCCATCAGTAAAACCTGCTGGTCTCTGAGGGGTCACAGGGGTCACCGGGGTCAACAGACACAACACGAACATCAACAGAAACATTTTCAGACAAAAGACAAAAGCATAAATGCAAAAAATCCCACATTAGTTGAGCTGGAAGAGGCAGAACTGTCAAACTGTCAGATCTTAATCACCTTCATCTTCATCCTCATCATCATCAACATCATCTTTGTTCATCATTGTTTGCATTAGTGAATTTAAACCTGGCAACAGGTGCAAATCAGTTCGTATAGTTTCAGCTTTTGTACCATGTTAATTACTGCAAATCCAGTCAGTATTTTCTCCGGAGCTTTCCGCCGTCAGTTGTAGCTGTTAGTGAAATGATGCTGGCTATAACAGGCGAGTGTGTGTGTGTGTGTGTGTGTGTGTGTGTGTGTGTGTGTGTGTGTGTGTGTGTGTGTGTGTGATTGTTGTGAGTGCAGTGAATGCAGGAGAAAAAGCTTTTAAAGACCATCAGCCGGTCGAGCTGCAGAGACCTTTGCACAGACAGGAAGTGCTTCTCACTCGGTTTCCTCTGATGAATCACAGGTCGTTCGCTTCTTCAGCCACAATCAGCGAAGCTTTTCTCCTCGACCACAACTCGACCGGGTCAGAGTTACACCTGATTTCTTCAGTAACAGGCAGAGCTGTTTGTTACCTTGTTCCTTTGGCAGAAAGCTGGTGATCGATTCTTTTATGGAAGTGTTTTTAAAAACAATTATTCCACTTCTTCAATTGTAAATATTAACTAAAGGTTTACTTCAGGTTTTCATCAGCTCTTCAGCTCATTGTCTGTCACACTTCCTCTTCCTCTTCAAATGAATGTCCTCAGTGGAGGGAGAGGCTCAGTGATTCGTCAGGCTGCAACACAACACGCACAAACAGCTGTGATCAGCAATACAGTCACTGATCAAAGGGTGTTATTGATAAATAAACAAATGACAAACTGAAATGCTTCTTTCTCGCTCCAACACACCAAAGAGAAAGTGGAAGACACGTCAGAAGGTTTTCATGAACAGACTGAGATGAGGTTTGCAGAGTCAGAGCTGCAGGTGGAGCAGGACAGAGGAGACACTGTGAGGGATGTGATGCATGAAGACAAAGCAAAGGGAAGAGCTGAAGAGGAAGCTGCAGCAGAAACAAACAGGAGAGAGAGACCGTTAGTAACAGCCAGTGTTCCAGGCTGAAGCCCCGCCCACCAGGTCCCTGGGAACAGGTAGACAAAGGACAGAGCGGAGGTTGTCACAGCAGCCTGGTTAACAGGTTGTTGATGCTCAGAGTCAGAAGAGGAATTTGTGTTTGAAAGGACAGGTGCAGGTGTTTCTTCTACCTGTGACATGTGACCTCTGTGATGACTGATAACCTGTCATTGTTTACTTCCCCTGTAGCTCCACAGACGAGCAGCAGCTCAGCAGCTGTCTCCTCTGCTGCCACTAACCGTCCAGCTACTAACCCCGCCACGCATGGTAAGAGCTGAGCCGCTTGACCTTTGACCTTTCAGTGTCACATCATGGTTTCCACAGCAGCTGATTGAGCCGTGTGGCTGTGGCCGTGCTCTGACCTCAGTCCTGGAGGAAACAGGCCTTCAGAAGCCAAACAGCTGTAAATCTGAGCCGTTAAACTGGGTCGTTCAGAAAGAAGGGAAATTCAGTTTAATTCGGTTTGTTTCTGTTGAAATGATTCAACGACAGTTTGAGCTTTGATGGATGAATATTAAACCCCAGACGTGATGTTCGACATTTAAAACACTTGAAGAATTATTGCTTGTTTTCACAGAAGATTAAACCAGAGTTTCTGTGTGAAACAACTTTTAAAGCAATAAAAGATCAATTAACTTCACCAACTTAAATTTAGCCTGATGTTTCATTGGCAGCTTTACAAACAACCAGATTTTACAACAGCAGCAAATCAATAAACGATTGGAGACAGAAATTAATTCTGTTTTTCTTTATTGATTAATGTATTGACTTTTATACTTAAGTCATAAAAATCCCAGACAGAGTAAATAACTCCTTCTGTTTGGGAGGTTGAATCTGAGAATGTTGTGTTTATTAGATGAGTTGTGATTATTGGTTATAGAAGTTTCTCAGTTAATCAACTTGTCTTATCAGTTGCTGTGAGTAATAACTGAGTCAGGTTGTGACTTTCTGACCTGCCTGAAATCATTCAGTCTATTTTGATGTTTGTTAAGACGATGACTGCGATGTGTGACTCTTCACTCTGACTGAGAACATGTTGGATATTAACTTTCATGTGAATCATCTTTTACTCCTGTTCTGCTGAACTGAACCTTTTAAACCAGCCATGAAAACACAAGACCTCCATCATCCTTCATCCTCATCCTCTGCATGTCTGCTTCACCTCTAACATGCCTGTAAACACCAGCTAGTTCTTTCTTCTTCCTCCTCGTTTTCTCATGACGTAAAAAATTTTCATCATGATTCGAAGCTTTTAATTATCCAGAAAGATCTTTTCATTCTTTTCTCACCAAACACTCTGATTCTTCCTGCTGCTGTTTGAACTGTTCTTCCTGTTTCCATCAGAACGACTCTCTGTGATTTAGTTCAGTCTTTGTTTATCAGTGACAGAAGCTTTGAACAACATTGAACCCATGAAACACTCGAACCTCATCGTTCAAATACTCGTCTGGTTTCCCGTCACGTGATTCGTACATTTATGATCTTTGATTGTTTTAGCTTTGATCCTGTCTTGCTGCCTTTAGCTTTGATAGAACTGGAATCAGTTTTCTGTTATTACACTAACATTTGTTGAGAGTAAAGGAAATCTGGGATGACTCACCTGACGACCGACCTCCTTTCTTTCACCTGATCTTTATTGTGACTCAGATGAGAAATGGGAGCTTCAGGTCTTTCTGAGATTCAGGCCTGTTGCAGACAGATGGTGTGAATTTGACTCTCTGCTGTCGTAGTGTGTGACATGAATCTTCACCTCTTGTTCTGCTGATCATCCACAAACAGTCTGGAGTGTGTTAGAAACAACTAACCAGCCGCCCACTAACTTCACGTCAGCTTTGGGTCGCTCGCTCGTCTCTTGTCCTTCTGTCCAGTTCTGTCTTTGTTCCTCCTCTTTGCTGTCATCGATTTAACCTTTTGACTGTGCAGAAATTACCTTTCACTGTTGCTGAGTTTCACATTCATACTTTTGATTTCTCTCAGATTCAGTGGTTCACGTTCTTTGTTTCGTATCGATCAGCTCAGCCTGTTGTGTGATTAACATCGAATCCATAAACCAACCTAATCCCATCATACAGACACTCGACTGGGTTGGTTTTCTTTCACACAAACATTTACATCCAAACATTTTGATCCTTTCTTGCCTCTTTTGTTTGGTTTCTGTTCCTATAATTGTATATTTTCTCTTATGAGGGAAGAAAATCAGTAAGAATCAAGGTGCAGTTTTCTTACACTCACACTTGTGATTATCTGCTGTCAAGGTGCTTCTCTGTTGTTTGAATGACTGCTTTAGTTTTTTGTTTGTTTTTTTTTGCTTGAAAATACATTTTATTACTTTTATTTATTATTTGTAACCTGCTTTTTCACCATGATGCCATCTGGTCTGACGTGACGTCGTTGGACTTCCTCTCTCCTGATGCTGCAGTTCCTCGTCAGCAGCCTCGCCCTCTGGCCTCCCGGTCCAAACCTCTGGCTGCTCGTCCAGCTGCTCACATCAGAAGACTCCGGCATGTTTTTGGATTAACAGCTGCTGGATCCCCAGGTTCTCCGGCACCGAGGCCTCCAGTTCCTTCAGCCACCACAATGAGACGAGCTAGGCCTGCTTCTGTTCCCAGACCCACTGGAAGAGCCTCCCATCGTCAGGCGAGTCCTCCAACCCAAGCCCCTGCTCTCCCAGATCCAGTATCTAAACCCAGACTCTTGGCTCCAGCCCCAGGTCGCCCAGCTCCACCCGAAACCTCTCACCCTCGACCCCCGGCCTCCCGCCCCAGGCCTCCCAGCCGCCGCAGCTCCAAGACCTCCCTGGGGTTCATCTCTACCCCTCTGAGGAAGAGGCCGACTGGAGGGAGACGTCCATCTGCCACCAGAGCACCAACCAGGCCAGAGGTCCGCTTCACAAAACCCGCTGCACAGCCGACCGAACACAGTTACACAGCCAGGCCGACATACACGACACAAAGAGGTGGATTTAAACCCACAGCTGGACGCACATCTGCACCTGGACTGAAAAACACAACACACAGGTTGGAATATGCAACTAACACAACTGCCCATGTGCATGGAGCAGCTCAACCTACATCACGGCTGAACATTTCACACCAAGCAGTCTCCAACCAGGAGACACTGATGGCCACTCAAGACTCAAAACTCAGTCCTGAATCAGGTTCTTTATCTCAGGGATCATCTCGGGGGGATCAAGAAGAGACATTAGATGTAAAGGATTCTTCCTCAGCGGTGGGGGCAGCACCCCCAGCATCACCTTCATCATCGTTGTTGTCGTCGTCATCTGCTCTTAGCAACAGAAAGAACAAACCTGTGGCGCCACAGTGGGCGCTGCTGAGTGGGAGCAGGGAAAACCGAACGGCTGCTGTGGGTAACTGGACACATCCTCTGGACCCTCTGAGCGATGAGTACTCGTCAGGGTCCGAGTCATTTCTCTACGATCTGACCGAGCTCAGCTTGTATGACTTTGATGCTGCCTACTCCTTGGATGAACCTGCCATCACCCCTCCAACCTTTAGTGACCCTCGCACCAGAAACCAACAATCATCCAACAGGTCAGACCCTCATGGTGCTTTACTTCCTGTCACACAGCCCCCAACTGTTTCCGAGGGAGAAACTGACGTGCTCGCCCCAAAACACAACGATTCAGAAACCCTGGCGAGCGCCCAACCAGCACCATCTGTCCTCACCCCCCCTCTTTCCTCCCTCCTCTTCTCACAGCCAACGCCTTCTCTGCCCACAGTACAACTAAGCTCCTCTGATTCCCTCACAGAGGAAGCAGCAGATCTTTTCCTCTCCCAACACATCTTGTTTTCTTCACTGCCACAGAAGGAAGAAGTGGCCCAGATGTCCCACTCCTCCCTTTCTCTGAACCCCCTGAGCAGTTTGTATGAAGCAGACACGACAGGAAGTGATGTGGAGCGTTCAGTGTCCAGAAGTAAACAGATATATCCAACTACAGACTCGTCTCCTGTCTCCTCTCCTTCTCCTGTTTTTCCTGAAACTCCATCTTCTAACATCTTTGCATTCCTTCCTGACATCCATCACTCCTCCTCCTCTACCTCCTTACGTCTTATCTCCCCTTCTGTTCCCTTTTTGTCAGCATCTCCTCCCTTCACCTCCTCTCATGCCGTCACTCATCAATCTGTTTTATCTGGTTCCTCTGTTACTTTAAAAACCTTGCCTCCCCTTCACCATTCCAACACCCTCGCTCCTCTGTCACCCACCCCCCTCCTCTGGTCCACAACCTTTCCTCGTCCACCCTCTGCTGATCCTCGGCAGTCCTCCCTGTCCTCGCCCTCGTCTTCCCATCCGGCCGAACAAAGGATATTGGAAGCAGTTGCTCTTTTTGAGTCTGCTCACATTCCAGAGTCAGATGGAGTTAGAGGGAACTTTCAGCCTTCTGTGTTGTCATCTCTGTCCTCAAACCTTCAAAGGGACTTTGTGGTGACAGGAGTTGACACAGCATCCTTAGTGTCACTTCCTCTCTTTTCTAAAGCCCCAGCTGAATCTCAGATGTCAGATGTTGATGGCGTTCTGCTCCCTGAATACCTCTCTGCTGAAGAGGCCTCTAACAATATATCAGAACCTTTCAGAAGTCAGTCGCCCTCCCCTGAGTTTAATCAGCTCCTCGACAGCCAATCAGGTCTGTTTGTCCATTCAGTTGAGAATTTTTCAGACTCCACCTTTAGTCAAATTGAACCAACTCCCTCAGGATTATCTGTGGAGGATCTGGCATCCAGCACTGAGGAGCTCACACCAGATTTACCCTATCGAGCGCAGCCTGCTCTGGCACAGCTTGAGTTGCTGGACCCCGACTTGGGTTCGTCAGCAGTTTTGTGGCCTTCTTCTCATGCAGCCAGCCTGACAGTCAGCCAGTTCTTGGTTCAATCTGATCAGAGACATTTGAGTGATATGTATACTGTTGTAGACGAGTCACATCCAGTGAATCAGGCTGACTTTTCATCAGTGGCAACAGCTGGCATCTGGGCCTCTGAACGCACCCCGGCTCTGCTCCAGGCAGATATTGATAGAACACACCATTCGCAGTCTGTTTCTTTGTCTCCCATTTCTTCTTCTTCTTCAGTTCCCGTCCTTTCAACTCAGAGTCCCGTCTCCCATCATGACAACCTGTCACTCACTGCATCTTCAGAGACTCTTCCTGCTGACACAGTGATGCAAGTTGCTCAGATGACAGAGAGGATGATGGGAGAGGAAGCTGCAGTGTCGTCCTCATCACCCTCCCCAAACCCTGTCGTTGAGAACTCTCTTCTCTTGGCTCAAACATCTTCATTTTGGACGGCAGACAGACGTACTTCCAGCCTGACCTTTGACAGGGATCCATGGCGGCTGCAGCAGACAGTCTCCCCTTCACACACCGACAGCCAGGTGAACACAGACTCCGCTGCCGGTGCTCACACAAACTCCAGGGGCTTGCAGCCTCTCGCTGGCCATGACCATGCATTTAATCACCCCGTTTCTGCTTTGTCGAATCCATCTGTCATGGCAACAGCTCAGACGCTGGCACTCCGCAACAGTGCTCAGCTTGGCGCCACAACCCCCCAGCATGCTTCAGGGCTGCATTACATGCACCAGTCAGGCTTGACACAAACTAACACTGAGCAACCAGAGAGTCTGATCCACACACACAGCTCAGCACACACACAGGCTCACACACATGCAGGCGCTCAGGCACATGTGATCGAGTCTTTGGACCCGAGTGAGAGACTACCTAGTCAGAGGTCAGGGCAGGACACACACAATACAGAGGCGCATGAAGATGCGGGGCGGCTGCAGCAGCAATCATCCCACCTCACTTCCTTTGACCTTACACCGCCACCCCCTTCACCATCCATTTCACCTTCTCTTTCTCCTGCAGCAACCCTCACGCCTCCTGTTCCCTCTCTTCAAATGTCTCCTGCGATCCCTCCCTATGTATCTGTCTCCTCCCTTCCCCTCTCATCTTTTGTCACCCCCTCCCTCTCCCCTCCCCTCCCTGGTTGGGTGGCATCGCCAGGAGAGTCTGCCAGGCTGGAAGAGGCAGAAATTGGCTCCCTGTCACCCAGTTGGCCAATGGCTGGATTCCACCGGCCCACGACAACACAGTCCCTCCTGGACGGCCGTTTACAGTCATTCCAAAGATCCACCACATACCCTGTTAGCCAGTCAGCAGAGTCGGTCCAGCAGGTCATCACAGTCAGCCAATCACTTCCTTTTGATCAAGCTCCTACGCTCCCTGATGACAAACTGAAACCCAGCCATTTAAACCCTCTAGCTTCAGCTGAACAGTATGACAATGACGAGGTTCTGCCACAGCTTGCAAACTCACAAACTGCGGATGCTTCCAGGTTTGACAATGGTCCAGTGTCTTCACACGAGGCCTCCGAGAATCTCACTGCAGCTGGGAAACTGTCGCCTCTCTCTGCTGTGTTTGATCCTGCGGATGTTGTTCCAAAAATACACGATGAACATGTCTCTGCTGCAGAACTGGCTTCCTCTCCGGACCTAATGTTCAATGCTTCAACATACCAACATCTGTATGACGGTCTGAATCTGGAGGCTGCCCTGAACACTGAATCGCTTCCTGTTGAAATGCAAACGGCCGCTCCCTGCCCCACTTCTGAGCCCAGTTATCGGCCCAGCTCTGCCATATCAGCACAAGCCACCGCTGCTCCAGTTATTCCCAACCCCCTGCACACTTCTGGCCTTAATACCCCTTCTTCCACATCCAACTCCAGGTCCCCCACCGGCTCCTCTATCGATGCCCAAGGTCAGGACTTCATTTCTCATTTTGAGGAACTTCCACCTCCTGAGAGCGACAGACACTCTGCAAACACAGCGGGCGTGAAATACGTCTCGGTGCCAAATGCAACCACTGTCACAACAATCAGACACTCTCCTTTGGCGCCAGGTGAAACGACCAACGCCGCAAAGGCTGAAAATGCTACAGCTCTGGTCGTAAATGGAAATATGAAAGCACCTCAGGGGAACGTGACAGGCAGCCAACCAACACCAGATGTCAGTGTGAGTGCAGGCTCGTCCAGTTTAACCATTTCAAAGCCAAGTTTGAACTCAAGTCCAAACGTGTTGAATCACAGCGGGAACCAGAGCTCGGCAGGATTTGCAAACGGGGCCGTGAATCCGGACCAAAGTGTCAGTGATGTGGAAGACACCCACCTTTCCCCTACGTCACCTGTGGTCGTCAGTGTCCCCCGTTTCATTACCACAAACAACTCATCTCCGTCGGCTCCGTTCAAAGCCGTCAGTATGTCAGCCAGCGCTGGTGGTAGCCTCCTCAAAAAGGCCACGATGAGTCCGACCCCTGGATCCCCAACAGCAGCCACGACCACATTGCCATGCCAATGTAAACAACGCTTTCATTTTACATGTCTGTGTGGACTGTCATCGGGGAACAGTATGTCATGCAGAAACAAGAACTGTAGACGTAGAGAATCGAATCAACAATCACCTCTAATGAGAGCAGCATGCACTCGACAACAAATCTTCAGTAACTTGTATGAAGTCTTAAAGTCTATTTATTGAAATCAGGTATGAGATTAACTTAATGTGACCGATACTTGTAGATTGCAATATAATCTATGTGGCCAAAAATGTATGGACACCCTGTAGTTACGTGTTATTTTGAACAGCTGTGTCCCATCTTTGTGGCAACAGTTTGTGTTCGTCCACTTCCTGTTTCAACATGGCTGCACAGTCTGTCACCTCGGCCCCCGTCCAGCACCGACAGGAAGTGGGACGACATGACTGATGTTTTCATGTCTGAATGTTCAGGTGTCCACAGACTTTTGGCCTTTTTGGTTCTTGCCTGATCCAAAACAAAAAATTCTGGAGCTGATTCTTTACATGAAGAGATTTTAAGACTGAATACAGGATTAAATTTCTTTTTGGTGGTCGGGTTTTACAGTGCAGCTGGTTTTAAATCAGTAGTTAGACTCAGTAGCTTTTGTCCGTATCATAGTGGTAGATTTAAATAGCTGTCAATCAGGTGGATGGGTGGGCTCTCCCAGGTTCTGGAGGCCGGTGATTGGTTCGTCATGATCGCTTGTGTTGGACGTTCAGATGGGTCCGATCAGACTCATCAGGGTGTTTGTAGTTAGAGGAAATGAACTGACAGAGACTTCACTCTTCCTCCTCCTTGTTTTCACACTCTCCTGTTTTTACCGCTCTGAGTGGTTCGGTCCATCCAGTTTGTTGGTTGAGTTTCCTGCTGTTGAAGCTCGTCTCGTCTCCTCAGAGACTCAGTGAATCCAGTGGAAATGTTTGAGCAGCTGCTCCTTATTCTCTCCCACCACAACTGATGGAGCTCAGGTCTTCTCACTGTCCAGTAGCCTTCACTAACAACTCTAGATCCTGGAGCGCCCCCTAGTGGCTGATGTGACGCATAGCAGGAGAGCTGAGAGCAGGAAGTAAATCCTGATCAAAGAGAAGAGCTTCAGTTTCAAACCTTTAAAGAAAACAAATAGAGTCAACACTCGGTCTGTCTGCTGTCTGAGGAAACACGTTAGCATGTTAGCATATTAGCAGGAGAGGAAGGAAAAAAACTGCTGTGATACTGATGCTGAATGGAAACAAATCTAAACTATTTAAAACTTTTATCATGACAAATCCATTCAGAGGACAAACTAATCTCTAATGTAAGACAGGTGTTCTGCAGAGACTGTGGTTCAGCTTTATGTTACTGGTCCAACTTCTCCTGAACTCGAGTGGTTCAACCTCCAACTGTTGTTTCTCCTGATCCACGGAGGTGGAGGACAGACGGAGGACGAGAACCACTCGAGGCAAACTGTGATTTGTGATGTTGGCTTGAATCTATTCAGATTAATTTCTCCCAGAGTTTAGTTTGCTTCACATGAAATAACAGTGAATTAGGTTTCTCATTTTTTCCAGTCATGAGATTCAGCAAAAATCAATGTAAAAGCACCAAAACTGACTAAACTCACACGTTTCTCTGTCCAGGAAACTTATTTATGAAATGACAGACCCATAAATTAGACTTTCAACAAGAAAGCTTGTCACTTAATTTTTAAAGTTTTTTCTTGTGATAGAATATTTTTAAGTTTCCTCTTCGATAGTTCCTGGTTGAATATAAAGTAGATGTTTTTGTCTGATGTGTGTTTTCTGGAGGATGATTCTTCTTCATGTGTTGGAGTTAATGTGCAGACACAGACGTGTTGATCCTGAATCTGGACGACAGAAACAGCTTCTGTCTGTTATAACTCGATCAGCTCCGTCCAGCTCCTGCTATGTGGCACACTTCATAACAACCAGCTTCATCATGTGTCCAGCTGAAACTGACGTCTGTCCTGTCGTCTCCACCTGCAGAGGCTTTGTTCTACCGAGCGTCCTTTGTGGTGGACGACGTCGGCGCGGCGCTGACGCAGACTGAGGTGGAGCGAGCCGTCGCTCTCTGGGTAAGAAAAGCTTCTCTGACCTTGTGCAGGTTCGACCTTCAATGTGTCCAGGTGAGAGACAGAGAGACGCTCCCATCTGTCTCCTCAGGGCCGGACGTCAGTGTCCGGTGGAGACGCAGCTCGTCAAAGTGTTTTTTTATTGTATCACTAAAATGTGAAAAACCCCTCACAGAAAGATAATGACTGAAAGAACGTGAATGTGAAAACTCAGTCCTTTATTGAATAGTGAAAATGTGCCACTGTGCACGGCTGCATTCATCCACAACACAGAGCTATGGGCTCCGGAGCCTCTGTGAAGTTTGACTGTCATTAAACACAAGACGAGATGAGACAAACATTCATCATGTGATCAATTCATTTTTTCATTTAATGCATCTTCACCAACGAAATGACCACACACCCACAGACTCACATGAAAGCCCTGCTCCTCGGGCCCCTGAGGGCCCCAGCTCGGCTCCTGACAGACTCCTGGACTTGGGACTTTATGAGCAGGTGGAATCGATGCAGCCAGTTTATGAGAAAGAGGAAGACGAGAGTTTATTAAGATGCAGAGTCCATAAACGTCTCCAATAAAAGCAGTAAAACACAATGGACTTCTCACCTTCATCACAGCAAACCGGCCTGTTTCTGTTTCTTATTCCTCTATGAGATGAAGCCTGATCCCAACGCCATGTTCAGTTCAAACAGGAAAATCTTGTTGAAGTGATTTGTTGTGTTTTCGTCTTGCAGCTGAATCAAACGTTGCAGAACTGGACTCATGCAGTTTACGTCGACGCCATCAGGTGATTCATCTGCAACACTTTCTGTTTTCACTTGTGTCTGACCATCAGTGTCAGATGTCTTTAAAGTGTCTGTCTGTGTCCTCAGCGTCCAGCCCGGGCTGCAGAGCGGAGGAAGCCCCGGCAGGTAGAACACTCATGTTCTCAGTGAGCTTTGAGTCGGTGTCGTCTGTCTCAGCTGGTCTCACTCCTCTGTCTGTCTCCAGTTCCTCCTGCCAGGTCCTGCTGCTCTACCCCTACATCAGTAACCAGAGTCTGGGGGAGGCTGCGCTCTCCGCCAGGCTGGCCAGCAGAGAGGGGCTGATGGGCGGCGGCCTGCGGATCCGAGCCACCTCCACCGACGTCAGGATGATCGGTGAGAGCCTTCACACAGAGAACACAGAGCTGCAGCAGGTTCAGAGAGAAGTCGTCCATGTTGTGATCTAACAGTCCTCATGTGAAAAGATATAAAAGGCTGATCTGAAGCTCTAGTTCAGCTGAATCTGGCTCTAAACTCTCACTCTTCTTCATTAACATGTGACTGTGTTTCTACTTGTACTTAAAGCTCTTTGTGATTTCCCACAGTCCACCTTGTTCAGTGTTTGTGCCGGAGCACGAACAGACTCTTTCTCTGCTTCACACTTTCAGCTCTTCTTTGATAAGTTCTCTGTTTGTTATTCATGACTTTGGTCCATTTGTCTCCTGGAGTTCTGTCTGTTCTTCCTCATCTCGTTTGTTCTCATTTATCTCTTTCATTCTGTCGTCATGTCCATGTGAAATAGCTCCAGTTTTCCCTCCTCACAGAAAACTGTCCGGAGGAGAATCCGCTGCACTATCGCTGGCCCGAGAGCCGACCCACCGTCACCCAGCACCTGCCCTGCTTCCCCAACAAGGAGCAGAGCAGCTCCAGGACCTGGTAACACACACACACACACACACACNCACACAGACACACACACACACACACGCACCGAGAGAGACACACACACACACACACACACACACACAGAGACACACCGAGAGAGAGACACACACACACACAGAGACACACACACAGACACACACACACACACACGCACCGAGAGAGACACACACACACACACACACACACACAGAGACACACACACACACACACACACCGAGAGAGACACACACACACACACACACAGAGACACACAGACACACACAGACACGCACACACACACAGACACACACACAGAGACACACACAGAGACACACAGACACGCACACACACACAGACACACACACAGAGACACACAGACACACATAGACACACACACACGCACTATCCAACACACCAAGTTGTTGGTTTGTTTTTCTGACTCAGTCCAACTGAACCTCTGAACAAACAAACCATCATTAGTTGTTGACGACTCAGTAAATCAA
>JBBMOC010000442.1:37500-40000 GCA_037975185.1 Centropyge bicolor
TCTCTCCCTGTCAGACCTGTCTGTCTCTCTCCCTGTCTCTCTCCCTGTCTGACCTGTCTGTCTCTCTCCCTGTCTCCCTCCCTGTCAGACCTGTCTGTCTCCCTCCCTGTCTGACCTGTCTGTCTCTCTCCCTGTCTGACCTGTCTGTCTCCCTCCCTGTCTGACCTGTCTGTCTCCCTCCCTGTCTGACCTGTCTGTCTCCCTCCCTGTCTGTCTCTCTCCCTGTCAGACCTGTCTGTCTCTCTTCCTGTCTCTCTCCCTGTCAGACCTGTCTGTCTCTCTCCCTGTCTGACCTGTCTGTCTCTCTCCCTGTCTGACCTGTCTGTCTGACTCCGGTCTGGTTCCCACAGCAGCAGGAGGATCTGAAGGTCCTTTATTAAAGTATGAGCGCTGAGCTCGGGGCTTTGCAGCTAATAAAAGCAGATAAACGTGGTCTGAGGGAGTTTCCCAGGTGCTGAACTGAACCGCTGCCATTTCATTTAGAAGCAGCTCGACCGTCCGAAGCCTGTGAAGAAGCTTTCCTCCACAGATTCTTCATTAAATCCGGGATCACGGTGAAAACACAGAGCTCTTCTTCTTCTTCTTCATGTCAAAGCTCTTATTGAATCAACTGCATCATGTGCCGTGGTGAACCTGCGAGTTCGACCATAACGATCCGCCGAGTTCTCACTTTCATTCATCATCATCAGAGTGTGGGATCCTCTGGAGCGCCAGCGACCGAGATAACAGGGAGTTTATTTCAGTCCAGACAACCAGCTACATGTCGGAGCCTGAAGCCAGAAACGCTGGATCCATCTGGAAGCACGAGGCAGCAGGTGAAGACAAACTGCTCCAGCTCTTTGTTTCCATCAGTTTTCATGTCTGGACGGTTGGACCACGTCGGTCCAGACCCGACCGTCTGATCAACTGCCATGAAGTTAGTGGAGTCTTGGCTTCAGCTGCAGCTGCTCGACGTCCTGCTGGATCCACACTCATTCACACAGGCAGCGACCTGACGGAGCGACCTGACGGAGCGACCTGACGGAGCGACCTGACGGAGCGAGCTGCTGCTGCTCGGGCTTCCTCTGTCTGAGGACAGAGACCACCTCACTGACATGAACCTGACCCGGTGAACCTGGTCCACCTGTGGACTGATCAAACAGGGCTTTCTGTCACAGTCTCTGGTTTGAAGCACGTTGCTGCATCAGAGTCAGAATTTGCAGATATTTAGAATCAATGAAGTTGATCAGGTCAAGTTTTCAATATGTCAGAGAGGATAAACAAATGACCTCAGTCCTTCCCGACATTTTCACACTCAGGCTTTTAATATTTATATCCGAGGCCTCAAATCATCCTGAACCTGAAGAATGTTGTTTCAGGACATTTTGAAACTTCTGACATGTGAAACGAGGCCCCGAGGTCTCGAATCCATCAGTTGGCAGACGTCAGCAATTAAATAAAACTGCTGCACATCTGCTCTGCGTTAGTGATGTCTGTTGTGTGATGATGTGTGACGGCGTTTCATAACGGAGAGGGTGAAGAAGACGGGAGGAGGAAGAGAAGAAGAAGAACAGGAGGGAGTGAAGGAGTAAAGGAAGGAAGGAAGGAGGTCTAGAGGAGGGAAGGGAAGGAAGGAAGGAGGGAAGGAGGGGAGAGGAGGGAGGGAAGGAAAGGAAGGAAGGAAGGAGGGAAGGGAAGGGAAGGAAGGAAGGAGGGAGGGAAGGAAGGGAAGGAAGGAAGGAGGGAGGGAAGAGTCCAACATGAAAGGAGGTCAATACTGTGATGAGGACGGGCTGTTGATGGACAGGACGAGCATGGACTGATCCTTGTCTCTGTGTTGCAGACTGGAGTAAGACGGCCACCAACAACACGAAGAAGGTGAGCTCAGACAACCTGGGCAAGTCTCTGTCCTCCAGCTCCTTCGGCTCCAGCACGGCCAACTGGACGTCCAAGGCCAAAGCTACACTCAACCCCTTCACCAAGAGACACAGCAACACGGGTGAGACACAGTGAGATGGGTGGGACAGGTGAGACACAGTGAGACGGGTGGGACACTGTGAGACGGGTGGGACACTGTGAGACAGGTGAGACACAGTGAGACGGGTGAGACAGGTGAGACACAGTGAGACAGGTGAGACACAGTGAGACGGGTGAGACAGGTGAGACAGAGTGAGATGGGTGAGACACAATGAGACGGGTGAGACACAGTGAGAGAGGTGAGACACAGTGAGAGAGGTGAGACACAATGAGACGGGTGAGACACAGTGAGAGAGGTGAGACACAGTGAGACAGGTGAGACACAGTGAGACAGGTTAGACACTGTGAGACACAGTAACACAGGTTAGACACAGTGAGACAGGTGGGACACAGTGAGACACAGTGAGACAGGTGGGACACAGTGAGACAGGTGGGACACAGTGAGACAGGTGGGACACTGTGAGACAGATGGGACACAGTGAGACAGGTGGGACACAGTGAGACAGGTGGGACACTGAGACAGGTGGGACACTGTGAGACAGGT